>CM037876.1:266678881-266766381 GCA_021292165.1 Shinisaurus crocodilurus
ACAAAATATAATTAGGGAACAATAAACAGGCAAATATAATTATTGCTATAAATACAAAATGGGTTGGATCCAGACTTGTCCCTTTGTGAATGGAAGGGACCCTCCCATTCACTGAGGGAACTGAGATCCAGGCAGAGGCTTCCCATTGGATGAAGGGGTCAGGGCAGAGAGTTTCTCCAATTCACCCTGCAGTGTGACCTCCCACACTGTTCTAAAGGGTCCCCCAACAACATGGGAAACAGCATGGGAGGTTGTTCTGGGTGCTGTAGGGGGAAGGAGGAATTGGAGAAAATATCTGCCCCATCCCCTTCCTCTAGCAGGGGGTGGAACTCTGCTGTGTGCAAATCTGGGTCCAATCCGAGGTATTTGTACAAAATGTAAAGTGAATTTTCCCTTTCTACAAAACTCTATAAAATTCTATATTCACAAATACATTTTATTCTTATAATTCTGATAAATTCTCAATACACACTACTACATCCATTGAATTTTTCCTAGTCCCCAAAACTACGAATAGTTGCCACTTCTCCATAAATATTTGGATACCTTTTCTTTTTCCAAAACACGAATGTGTAATCACTGTGGTCTCACACATCATGATCTTTGTTATATGTTCTCAAATCTTAATTGTTTATTTTGCGCTGCTCCTTATATTAGCATCAGCACTCATCTCACAACTCATACACATAATAAAATTAGCAAATAAAATATATGCATTCTTATCTTATTCTTACTTCAAATAAAATAGTGACTCCCATACCGATATTCAAACACTGTAGATGCAATTATAATGTTTCAAGTATGATTGAAAATGGCCTTTTCCTCATTTTGTGGATTCAGTTAACCCAAATGTGGTCCTGGATAGCCCTCATTCCGTACCGGCCAACTTAGTAAGCTGTACAGCAGGTTCAGAGAAGGGTTTTTTTTTGGGGGGGGGGGTTAACCTTCAAAGGAATTTAGTTGAGCAGATGCTACACTGAACTAGTCAGAGTAGAAAGGAAATGATGTGGCTTTTAAAGGGCACATCTAGCATATCTTCTGGGCTAAAGTAATTCTGGCAATGCTTCAAAGGATATAACTTTTGATGGTAAAGTAGGTAGGCTACGGAATGAAATCACATATGGCAAGCTGTCAAATTCTTCCTACACTTTCAGTACATTTATATAAGTGCAAATGGATGCTGCTTAGATGGAGTTCCTAGCAATTTCCTGCTAAAGATTATCTGATATTATTTGACTAAATTATGTGTGTAAAAGCTGGGGACAACTTTTATGATCAAATATTTTGAAATTAGTTTTCCCTTTTGGTGGATTATCTGAAATATGAACTTCAATTATATTAGCACTTGGATGTGAAGGACTTTTAAGGTAGCAATTATATAAAAGCAAGAGTACTGAATTGTTGTATATCAACTTGAAGAGAACGTTTTCATAGGTCAATTATGTCAATAGCAAAACCTTATCATAGGTACCTCATTCTTAACCTTTTGTTTCTTATTCATTCTAAAGATATATCGTTTAAACTTCAGAGAGGCTGTGGCTGATTAGACCCTCTGAGGGGAGCTTCATACTTATATATTGATATTTTACCTTTTGAGAAGTGTCGATTAAACTTTGAAGTACCAAATGTCCATAAGTAAATTATAATTCTAGTTATAATTGATTAGAAGATACAATGGTTATAGGAAACTGTTCAACCTTCAAAAACAGAATAATTGATGTTACCCATATGTATATTGCTAAACTTTACAAAACCTGCCTATCAAGGATAAGGCAAAGCTTAATCCCTCCTTAATTTT
Organism: Shinisaurus crocodilurus; assembly: GCA_021292165.1. Taxonomy (NCBI): domain Eukaryota; kingdom Metazoa; phylum Chordata; class Lepidosauria; order Squamata; family Shinisauridae; genus Shinisaurus; species Shinisaurus crocodilurus. Next base: position 266,680,680 of record CM037876.1, read on the forward strand.
TGCATATATTTTAATATATTAAGATCACATTGTCTTGGATCAAAACAACTGCAGATGGACATTCGTTCCCTCTCCACCATGTGCTCCTGAAAAGCCACTCTAAAGGGTTCAGGGATCCTCCTGAATAGTGTAGGATAGGGTTTGCTGAGGGAAGAGGGAATCACCCTAAATTGGTTGAGTGGATTGTGGTCAATACCCCCGCCTCCAGAAAGTCCCCTGTGTTCATCTTACACTGTTCTCTTCTTGCTCTCTGGAAAGGCTTTTGAGAGGGCAAGGGGGGGAGGGAAAACTCTGCTTCTGCAGGCTTCCTTCTGCTTGCAATTCTCAGGATATAAGCTATTACCTAGTTTGCCTCTTATTTGTACATTGAAGTAAATATAGAGGTTTTTCCTTCTCCCCATGCTCTGGTAGTGTTCTGTTCTGCCTCTGTTGTGGCTAGGGCTCAGTATCATTAGGTGCTGGTGAGGCCTGGGTTACATGGTTCCACTATGGATTGGGTCTTTACCAGGGTTTTGGGTGAGTCAGGTTTCCAAGAGAGGCAGGAACGGAAATAGGATAGCACAATGGGGACCTCTGAGTGCTGCTGGAGCTGGAAGCTTGACAGGCTTGTCTGTCTGTTGCTCCAACAAACAGCAGATCACATCTGAGCGTAAAGTAGGGGTTTGCCTTCTTTTAGGCACTTTGACCCTGCATCCACACTGACTAAGGCCTTTTCTCCTTTCCTTAAAGGAGGCTTGGTCTGTTTTAGCACTGTCTCCTGAGGAGGTGGAAGCTTTGTTGATGCCTTTCTGTAACCGAGTCCTCTCCTTGAACAGTTAACTCAGGAGTCTGTTCTTCTGAGTATGAGGGGTTGAGATACTCTGAGGATGAAGGTTCAGGGTGTGGTATATGACAGGTAGGCTCCATATGGCTGACTCACTGGCTACATCTAGTCCTCCTCCAGAACTAGGGTGGCCTCTTATGCATCACCAAAAACTAGGACAAAAGAGGACACAGATCTTCATAAAAATTGCATATGGTAGTTTATATGTATAGATGCAAATTTAGAAATCATACAATACATCTCACCATAGTGAGTAAGACTGTGACCAGGTGACCTGCATGCATCTACCGTCCTGGTGCTAAGTACTGATGGCAGCTTCAGTAATCTCACTTCTTATGGCTCTATCTTTACACTAGACTTGGATTAGATAGCCGTTTGAATAGAGGATTCCTTTAAATAGCTGTCTGGGGGATGGCATCTGGAGGGCACCAGGTTGGGGAAGGCTGGGTTACAACAAGATTTAAACTGACTACATCTGATATCAGCATGGAATAGGGGCTAGTGTGTGTTTTAATATAGGAAATGCAAGTTCAACTCTCTGCTCTGGAACTTGGGTAAGATGCTATCTCACAGCCTAGCCCATCCTTAGCCTTGTTTTGAGGCTGAAATGCAGCTCCGGGTTTCTTGGAGGAAGGTTGGGGTTCACTTTTTAAAAGTAAACAACTGTAACCTGTTGCCTAAAACTGAATGTCACTGCTCTTTACCAATAATAGCTGCATAGAAGGTTGTGCACTCAAAGTTCATTGGAATTGGTTGCTAATTTACCAGAAGTTAGTATTCAGAATAGTGCAGCATGGTGCTCAGCAGGGCTTTATTTAATGTGCAACCAGACACAAAATGTGCAGTTCTAGACAAAAATGTGCAGTTCTAAAAGAACATTTGTGCAATTCAAAAATCATTAATAATAAGTATTATTATTGTCATGATGATGATGATGATGATGATGATGATGATGATCATCATCATCATCATCATCATCATCATCATCATCATCATCATCAATATTTATATATAGCTTCTCATTTGAAATAAATCCCAAAGCAGTTTACAAAAGAATAAAACAAACAACTACCAAACAAACAAAATGGACCACACACATACATGAGACTGGTACAAATATAGCTCATGGCTGGGGAAAGCCAAAGCAAACAGATATGTTTTCAATACACCTAAAACATGCCAGCATTAAGGTCTGACATACTTCAGAGGAGAGATCATTCCATGGGATGGGCATCGCTGCAGAGAAGACCTGTTTCTGTGTCATTGCCAAATGGAAATCCGTAGGAAATCCACACGGAGAACAGGACCTCCCCTGAAGATTGTAATGGCCTGGGAGGTTGGTATGGAGGAGACGTTCCTTGAGATATCCTGGTCCTGAATTGTATAGTACTTTGTATACTGATACCAACACCTTAAACCTAGCTCGGTGGCAGACTGGCAGCCAGTGTAGATCCTTTAGCACAGGCATAATTTGTGTGCGGCAAAACACCCCAGTCAAGGTTACTAATGTGTAGATCACAATGGCTAGACTTTCCCTGTCCAGACACGGGTGCAATTGGCATACCGCCCTAAGTTTATAGTAGGTGCTCCTAGCCACAGAGGTCACTAGGGCTTCCAATGACAGCAATGGATCCAGGATCACCCCCAAACTGAGAACACATTCCTTTGGGGGGAGTACAAACTCATCCAGAACTGGTAATTCCATTAATTCCCGGACCTGGGAACCACTCACACACAGTGCCGCCATCTTCAGCTTATTGGCCCTCATCCAGCCCACCACTGTGTTCAAGCACCGATATAGGTTATGAATGGCATCTCTTCTTTCAGATGTAATTGAGAAATAGAGTTGGGTGCCATCAGCATAGATAGATAAGAGTATAGATTTGGGTGCCCAAATCCCCTAATGACTGCATCCAGTGACTTCTTATAGGTTTTGAACAGTATTGGAGACAATATGGTACCTTGAGGTACCCCAAACAAGACTGCCAGGGGGCCAACATACAGTCCCTCAACACTATTTTCTTGAACTTGCTCTGTAGATAGGAGCAGAACCACCCAAAACGGTGCCCCCAACTACCAGTCCACAGAAGTGATCCAGGAGGATACCATGATCAATGGTATCAAAAGCCAGTGTGAGGTCGAGTAATAGTAACAGAGCTGCACTCCCTCTGTCCCTCTCCCGATAAAGTTCAACCAAGGCCACTTCTGTTCCATATCCAGGGCAGAAACTAGACTGAAATGGTTCTAGATAATCAGTATCCTCCAAGAACACCTGCAACTGAGTCATCATCATGCTCTCAAGCACCTTGCCCAAAAAGGGGGTATTTGCCACTGGGCAGTATTTTATTATACACCTCTGGATCCAGGTAGGGATTTTTCAGGAGTGGTTGTACCACCACCTCTTTAAGAGCTGCAGGGACCACCCCCTCATGCAATAATGCATTCACCACTCCTGGACCCACCCACTCAAACCCACTTGGCTAGCTCAAATAAGCCATGATGGGCAAGGTTTGAGAAGACATGTGGTGGGTCAAACTACTACAAGCGTCTTATCCATATGCTCAGGCCAGAGAAGATGAAACTGATCCCACAAAATTGGATAAGATGGTGCATTGAACTCCTCATTTGGACCTGTTACAACAGCAGCACTGAGATCATTTTGTCCTCAAAATGCCTTGCAAAATGGTCACAGCAGGCCTCCGAGGGTTGCAGTATCACATTTATGAAGATGGATGTTAATGATTCCAGTACCACCTGGAAGTAAGCCTTCGTCGCAGCGCTCACTGGCACACAGTAGGCACGATTATGCACTATAATGCTCAGGAGCAATCATGTTGATGGCCCATTGCATCTCACCATTCCATAGTGAGACAAGGGTTTCAACTGGATCACCTGCTCTAGCTACTGGAAAATCCCCCAGAGCATTCAGGAATCCATTGAATTCTATAAGTCTCCAAAGGTGGACCATCTTAATGGGTCCTGCAAGGGGAAATAGATGCTGCAAATCTAAACTTCACCAGAAAGTGGTGCAATCATAACAACAGAGTCATCACAACCCCTCCTGTATCCAAACCACCCCTCCCAGCCCCTGAGGCAAAGACCAAATCAAGGGTATGTCCTACAGGCTGGGAAAGGCAGTGATGGTGGTTCATCTCTCTGACTTCTCCTCCTCTCCTGCTTACAGAGCAGCTAGGATTAGAATGGCCTCTGTGAGAGGAGGAGGGCCTAGCACAGCTCGGCTTGGTGTTGAAAAGTAGCAGGCATGGAAAGGCGGCGATGGTGGTTTGCCTCTTCAGCTTATTCAAATTCAAATTCAAGTCATGCAAAAGTTGCATTATGTTAGCTGATGTAAAAAGTGATTGATAACAATGTGAAAAGTAAAATAAGTATTCCAGGCTCCTCTAGAACCCCAGTCCCTGATCAGGCATAACCATTTCTCCTCCCTCCACCAAAGAGACTGCCCACGGACTCCACTGCAACTCCCCACAGAGTGTTCACCAATGTTCACCAATGTTTCAAAGATGAAGGAAATTATTCTAGAATATGGAACCCCTTTCCTTGCAAATCATTTGATATTGTCAATGTTATAAAAAGGGATGCGTGATGCCAGAAAATATCTAATATGACATTCTTAACAGGGACCTTATTAGGACAAAGTTACATGAAACATTTGTGTTTGAAAGGATCATCACAGCACATCAGCCACTCTAATCTCAATGAAAAAAGCCTTCTTGAAGCTATTTAGAGATTCTACCAAATACAATAAGATAATGCTCAGGGCCAAAATTATTGAACTTTGAGAAGACAGAAACTTTTATCATTGTAATGAGAACTAAGCCACATATTGTCCTTGAAGAGGCACTTGGGAAGTATAGTTCTCAGCTCTTCCAAGATCCCTCCTCACTCTAGATAAAAAATATGCTCTCTAGCTCGTTACATATGACAAGTCAAAAGTCAGCCATGCCCTAGACTACACACACACACACACACACACACACTGCTCTTTTCCTCCCCACTCACACAGCCCTCCTACCAGCAGAGCAGCCAACTCATGAAATTTTGGCAGACACACTGAAACCTTCCAGAGATGTCCATAGAAAGCTATTCTGTACATCTCAAAACAAGAGAAGACTCTCTGCCTTCAGGAAGAAAAACTTTCAGCTGTCCTCCCCAGTTACCTGACTTCTTCAGTCCAGTTGCTTGTGAGCTACCCAAAGCAGGCTGCTTCTCCAGTTGCTTGTGGTCTGCCAGAAGCAGGAAGAAACAGCTTAAATCAGCAGTGAGCAAATCTCTCCACGTACATAGTGTACTTACTTCTCTTTGTGGTGTATGTAATGTGGTGGAAGGCTTATTACATACCCTCCAACATTTCACATATGAAAATGGGGACACACATGTGAATTTGTAAGAGGTATGGTTAAGCAACATGAAGGTGTGATCAAGAGGGTGTGGCCAGGCAACATGAGGGCGTGGCCAAGGGTATGGCCAGGCAACCAAAGGGCATGGTCGAGTACAAAAGTTATTAGAGGAAACACACAAAACTGCAGTATTTTCTCCCTCTCACCTAGAACCTGGCTTTATCCACTAAAGCTAAATGGTGACACATTTGGGACAAACAAAATGAAGTATTTCTTTGCATAGTGCATAGTTAAACTGTGGAATTCACTGCCACAAGATGTAGCGATGGCTGCCAACTTGGAGTAGACAAATTCATGGAGGTTAGTATCTAGTTTCCCTTCTCAAGGCATTATATTACTGATAAGGCTATCAATAGATTAGTCATGATGGCTACATAGCACCTCCAGGATTGGAGACACCATGCTTCTGAATACCAGTTGCTGGGGAACATGAGTGGGAGCATACTGTTACCCTCATGTCTTGCTTGAGAGCTTTCCAGAGCATCTGGTTGGCCACTGTGGGAAACAGGATGCTGGACCAGACAGGCCTTTCCAGTAGGGCTCTTCTTATGGTCTTAAGAGGAAGGCATGAACACCTTCTCTTACAAGAAGATGCAAGCCCAGTCCCTATCAAACCCAGGTTGCTTACGTGTATGCAGGGACTTGGTTTGCATGAAGATGTCCTTCCTTTTGTCTGTTAGACTTATGGGTTGAATAAGACAATCTGGAGGTTAATTTTTGACAGCCAAATTCAGAGCACAAGCCTTTTAAGGGCACAAATTGTGTCAGTCTTCAGAATAAATTCATGAGAAGCTGCCCATTATAAGTCTCTGACCATCAAGGGCTATTCCTGGAGTTCTGATAGGAGCAAAGTCTAGTTTTACTGCCTGATGCTATAAATGTTCATTCAGAAGCTACTCCCACTTCTTTCAGTGGGGCTTTACTCTCAAGGAAGTGGCCAGAATACTGCTGCATTATAGCACAATCCTAGGCATGATTACTTAGAAGTATGTCCCATGGAATTCAATAGGGCTTACTCCCAAGTAAGTGTACAGTTGTATCTAGGGGTGTGTGCGGATCTCAATCGGGTGGCGGAAGCGGGGTGAACTCGCCCCACTCTATACCCCTGGAGCTCCGCGTGACTTACCTTTCCCTGGCTCGGCACAACTCCCCGCAAGATAAGCTGGGGAAAGCAACTTCCAGGTCCCCAGCTCATCACTTCTAGGTCCCCGGCACTTAGGGATGTGCTCCCTGCCTTTGGGGGGGGGGCTTGCCTTGCCTCAGCAAGCAGCCCTCCCGAAGCCCAAATTCTCCGCAGCACGGAGCGTTTCTCCACGCCTCTCGAGCTGCTGCGCTGGCAGCGCAGGGTCCCGTCGCATCATTCTATATTATTTTGTAATATTTTATAAATGGCTTGTGTAATTTTTTTTTTAACCTTACTTAAACCCTTCATTGTTGATATCTGGTGTTTTTCATGGGGGGGGGGTGTCGGTGCTTGCAGGGCAATCTCTTTTTGTTTTAAAATTGTCAGAATTGGCACAAATTCAACAGATGAAACTAACCCACCCACCCACCCACCCACCCACCCCAAACATGGAGCTTCAGAGAGAAGAGGAAGTTTCTTGCATTTCCTTCTGACACTGTATCTCTATCTCACCTGTTGGAGGCACAGAGTCAGCTCTGTTAGGAAATAAAATCTTTGGCAATATAAAGATAGGAATCATGTGATAAATTCCCTCATTCACCTCTCCCTCAGTCCAAGCCAGTGAGTGCAGCTGCCACCTCCTTTTCTTTTCACCCAGCTAATCCCTTCCTCACAGCAAGTGCAGCAGAGGCAGCAGGTAGAATATGCGTATGCACACACACACACACACACACACACACACACACACCTTCGCCTGTCCCTCCCAGCTTAGCAGCATCTGTCTCTCCATGGAGACCCCGCGGCTGTTCGAGCCTAAGCAGAGCTACTCTTAAAGGGCGAAATTCAATTGCAGCTAAGCTAAAACTGCAAGCTTAGCTGCAGTTTTGCCCATGGCCCCTTTAAGAGCAGCTTAAAGTAGCTGGGAATTCAGGACTCTGCATGACGAAGTGAGAAGCTGTGATGGCTTAAGGGGTTTCGTGGAGGTCCCAGCATTTTTGTGGCAATTCGAGAGTATGTTATTATTTCTTTAAGTGTTGACGTTGGTTGTTCCAGTATCTGATGTAGCCTGTATTAGGAAAGGTGTGAGCTGCGGCCTGCAGGCTTGCTGTCCTGTGTTTGTGCATTCTGTTCCCATCCCCTCTTCTTGTTCTGAGGGTTTTTTTATACCCCTCACTCCAGATAAGATTTTATTGGAGCCCTTTGTGTGATGCTTGAATACCACTCTTATGCATTAATGCTGTCAAATTCCCAGTTCTGAATATTTCCCCACAATATATAGGTCTCTAAGCACACAATCCTATGGGATCGATGCTCTGTAGACAGAGGGCTTTGATCTTGGAGCCCTCCATCTATCCTACACCCTGCCAGGCAGGGAGGGAAGAGTGTGTGCTATTTTTAACTAGGCAGGCCTTTCAGGCTTGTGGATGCTCTCCTCTCCCCTCCCTTTCCTGTCCACTGTCACACCTCATACTCCCTCCCCAACCCTCTTCTGAGGTCGCTGTTGCTTGGATTTCCTCTCCAAGGTTCACACATTATTAAATAAAATTGGCTGAATTAAATATACATACTATATTTTCATTTTAATGTCACTGTAAAAAGGCTACTGTAAAAACTAAAGATACAGCTAGAAGGGAAATTTGTGTAGTGGGTTGAATGGTCAAATTTTCTTGAATAGATCTTTTCCAAGACAAAAGTAAGTGTGATGTACTTTTCAGTTTCTTCAACTATAGCAACCAAATCTAGCTCTAACCTGTCAAAAAGTGAATTAAAATTACAATTGCTACAGAAACTTTTAGCCTTTACATTCAACTCTAATCTGTTAATGGCCTTGGGCAGAATGCGCCATATCCTCAGACATCTGAGGAATCATAGGATTGCAGCCTAAAAGTCATGCAATGTGATTCCGGGCAGCAAAGCATGTACACACACACACACACACACACACACACACGCACAAGAAAAATGCTCAGGTGTGTTATAGTGGTGCGCACTATGTGCACGAATTGCAACCACGTACCACTGCACAGTTCCACATTTTCCTTCAAACAAGCCCTGCGGTGCTGGTTTTGATCTTTAAACTTCTGTGTAGCCTGTAACCTGCATAACTAAAAGAAAGCTCCTTAAGAAGAAACCTAAGTGAACATAAAACAGTTCCCTTACAAATCCGGAGACACATTACACAATGTTTGAAGTGGACTTCTTGAAAGTACCATTAATAAGGGAAATAGCAACAGTTGTGGGATAAGACAGGTCCTTCTCTGTTGGAATGCCCTGCCTGGAGAGTAAGTGCCCATTTCTTTTGGTTTTTTAGGAATCGGTGGAAGACCCATTTATTCCAGCATGTCTCTGATGGCTGACATTTTTATGCTGCTGCTGCTTTATTTCTAATTATTTTTGAATTTTTACTCCTTGCTGAGTTATGCTGTATTTTCTCTAGTTTTCATAGATCATAGATCATAGATTTCATAGATCATAGAGTTGGAAGGAGCCTACAAGGCTATCGAGTCCAACCCCCTGCACAATGCAGGAAACTAGAGGAGGGGTCTCCCATCCAAGTAATAACCAGGCCTGACCCTGCTTAGCTTTCCACGCTCAGACAAGCTGAGCCAGCGTACGCTTCTTTTGTTTTCTTAATTGTCTTACATTAATGTTGTTAGCTTCCCATCTTTATTTTAAAAAAATCAATATTCAAATCATGATATAAGTAAATGACAGTATTCTTTTGTGAAATTTGATGGACATGTTTAAATGATACATATGTAAGAAATACTATGTGAACAAATACTAATGCGGTAAATGACAACATCTAGTATTGAAGGAAACCTGATGTAGTTGTAAGACCAGGTTTCTTACATTACGTATTTTAAATGAAACATTTATGTAGCTAGACATGAATTCATAGAACTGATTGTTTTATTATATTTTATTGTAAATATTTCAACCCTTTCAGTTGGCAGAACATTCTCCCAGAATATGGGTTTTGTACTGATACGATGTTTCCTAGCTCTGGGCATGGCCTACTCCTACTACTGACTGTAATTTACTTTTTGGTCTCTGTCGCCTTGAGCCTGCCTTCTGACTAGTTTGTTGAATGATGTGCTAATCCATTATATTTTTTAGACAAGTGTATCGACCAGTATAAACAGACTGGAGGGCACAAACCTAAATGAAAGCTATACTTCCTTGAATCATTTAAAAAGCTCCTGCAGTGGTGGCAGCATAAAATAAGTTTCCCCCCCCCCTTTGTACATTAAGTTTTAAGGGGACATCTCTATAAATAAAATAGAAATGGAGGAAGATGTTATGCGTAAATCATGCTGTTCTTCACAAATACATATTTAGTTATTCAATGACCAAAAAACAAACAAACCCTCTGTTAAGTTCTGGATCAAGGCATAAGGTTACAACAGTTTACTTGAGAGCCTTAATTCTATACTGCAACATGAGCTAGAACAGGGAAGGAACAGAGACTTCTAGAACCTTCTCCACAAACAATTCATTAATTGATCGCTGTATATTGGCGAGCGTCAAGGTTCACACATTATTAAATAAAATTGGCTGAATTAAATATACATACTATATTTTCATTTTAATGCCACTGTAAAAAGGCTACTGTAAAAACTAAAGATACAGCTAGAAGGGAAATTTGTGTAGTGGGTTGAATGGTCAAATTTTCTTGAATAGATCTTTTCCAAGACAAAAGTAAGTGTGATGTACTTTTCAGTTTCTTCAACTATAGCAACCAAATCTAGCTCTAACCTGTCAAAAAGTGAATTAAAATTACAATTGCTACAGAAACTTTTAGCCTTTACATTCAACTCTAATCTGAGCACACAAGCAGTATTATGGAAAACTCTATTTTTCAATTAAATGTACAACTGTACAAAACTGTAGCAATCCCAGGATAGCAATAGCATGGTGGTGGTTTTCCTCCCTTCAAGGCACACTTTATGTATGTCATTAGTGGGTCTCTTTAATGTTCCTCATGTAGTTACCAATACAGTATTTTCATGACTTTAGTATGCCAAGCATGTAAAATAAATTTCTCTACATGTTCTATAAAACTGACTGGATATACCAGCCATTCCCCAGATTGTTTTATTTTTTTATCCTGCCCTTCCTTCTAGGAGCTCAGGGTAGAGTACATGGGATCTCTGCCAGTTATCACCACAACAACCCTATGAGAGATGTGAGGCTGAGCAGGAGTGTCTGGCCCATCAGCACCTAGTAAGCTTCATGGCTGAGTGGGAATTTGAACCTGCATTTTCCCAGTCTATTTATTTATTCATTTATTCATTATATTTTTACGCCACCTTTTTTCCTTCAAGGAACCCAAGGCAGCTTACATAATCCTCCTCCTCCTCTCCATTTTGGCCTCACAACAACCCTGTGAGGTAGGTTAGGCTGAGAGTCAGTGACTGGCCCAAAGTCACCCAGTGAGTTTCATGGCCGAGCGGGGACTAGAACCCGGACCTCCCGAGTCCCAGTCCAACACTCTCACCACTGCGCCACGCTGGCTCTCCAACACTCTGTCCAACACTACGCCATACTCAATTGCTCCCGTAAATTAATTCCTTTGGGCAGCATAAGCAGTTTGTCTTGCCCTAGGTCTTCCCCACCCCCTTTCATTACCCACTGGATGGGTTGGATCCGTTTCAGATCAGGAATCAATCTGACAGTAACATGATGGTCACACTGACCAGTTCAGGTGTTACAATAAGTCAGAATTCTGGGGGGAATCCTGGCTTATCGTTTAGAGCATGCTGCCTAGTTGCTCCTGCTACAAGTGGGAGCGGCTAAACAAACAACAGATCTTCTGTCCATGGTTTGTTTAGCACTTTTGTTATTGGGTTATTTCTCTGGCTTGTCTGGGGAGAGACAGGCCAGAGGTTCGCACGCCACACAAAACAAACCACAGACAGAAGGTCCATAGTTTGTTTAGCCACTTCCACTTGCAGCGGGAGTGATCAGGCAGTATTTACAAATACACCTCTGGAACCCTGACTTATCATGACATACAAGCCCTTCCACTCTCAAAGTGCCCCTGCTTGCTTTATGCCCGGCGCCGCTGTGTTATTATTAGCTGTAGCTAATAAAGTTGTGATCTGTTGGTATCCAGCTTAGCATGCACGTCCCATTCTTCTTCCCCTCGTCACTTTCCACACTGTGGAATAGTAATTTTCAGTTTAATAAGTTTCTCGCTGCTACAGAATAAACCTTTAAGATATTCTTTCTTTCTTTTTTCTTGTACAGTAATACCTTGGATTGCAAGTAACTTGATCTGAGAGTGTTTTGCAGGACAAGCAATTGTTTAAAATAAATTTTGACTTGATAAACAAGCGACGTCTTGCAAGACAAGTAGTGTAGGGACGTAACCGCTCGCCTCGAGACGGTGTAGCAGCCCTAAATCGGCCCCACTCACGCCCGCCAGAGACTCACTTTGATATAAGAGTGTTTTGGATTACAAGCATGGTTCCGGAACGAATTATGCTTGCAATCCAAGGTATTACTGTATCTCTATCTTGTTTGTATTCCTTTTTTTTTTCCTGTGCCCCAAAAAGGGTACCCTCCTGTATTCTTTCTCCAATTTCTTTTCCCTCTTTCTGCACTTTTTCTGTGTGCATGTGTCAGATGGCTGATTCCTCCCACTGCTCCCAGCCACCATGATCTTTAGGGAGTTGCTGCTGGGAAACTGTGGCTGTATATGTGGATGGCTCTCTTTGTATTCTATGCTTCTCCATTCATCTCCAGGAACAGCTGGGGATAGATCATGAATCGAACCTTTTGGTAACATGTTAGCCAGTCCTTACATCCTTGAATGTAATTAAAGCAAGTTAATTCCACGGTCGTCAGTAAAAACAACAACCCCCACCCCCACCGACACAGCAGACCAGTGGGTTGCGCTGTAAGATGGACAAGACAGTGAAGGGAGTGGAGGGCACTGGCAGATCCAAGCACAATCCTAGACACAGCTGGCCATGCTTAAGCCCATTGATCTCATTGATTTTGCAATTCTCACAGCTTGTTTATAGGCTTGTGTGTGACAGCCTACTTTTTAAAAACTGCTTCTGAATTTTGAGCAGAACCTTTAGCTTACGCAGCACTGGGATATACTGGATTGGTTTTCTTTCCCAGCCCTACTGCTGGTAGACTTTTCTTGTCAGTCTTGCTATCTTCCGTTGAACTGTGCCAAATTGTGCAGCATTCACACTTGCGCAAACCAACTTCAAAGAGCAAACCATGCAGAAAACAGGATTGTCTGGCACCTTATATTTATTAGTCATTTATACTGCACTTTTAAAAATGTTTCACAATGTTTATCTCACTTGTTCCTATAACATATTTGCAAGGCAGCTGATATTCCCATTTTACAGATAAACAGATGAGGTTGAGTAACAATGACTCTACGCTACCTAGCAAATTAATGAGAGAGCAAACTGGTTAAGTTGGGCTCCACAGTGTATCTACTGGGCTACAGAAACATGCTTGTCTTTCTTTGTTAATCCTGAAATTTCAACATGCAACATATTTAGGATAAGGGGGGACATGCATACTTTTAATGTCGATATGTTGTTATTTAGAAAATGTTGGCTTCAATCTAAAGGTTCCCTTTCTCCAACAGAAGCTCTGCACCACTGCCCCAAGGGTTTTATTTATTTATTTATTATATTTATACCCTGCCTTTTTTCCTGCAAGGAACCCAAGGCGGCTTACATAATCCTCCCCCTCCTCTCCATTTTATCCTCACAACAACCCTGTGAGGTAGGTTAGGCTGAGAGTCAGTGACTGGCCCAAAGTCACCCAGTGAGTTTCATGGCTGCGCGGGGACTAGAACCCAGATCTCCTGGTTGTGCTAGTGGGCATCAGGCAGAGACTGCAGGGCTTTATAGTAGCTGTGTTCTGCTCCTTCTTTGTTCTCAGCTGGGTCCCAATTGAGGAGCATTACCTGCCTGCACTGTTTTCCCTCTGTTCCTAAATAGAACTACAGAATGACCACCACAAGGAGCCAGTCAGATGGGTGCTTCACTGGCAGTTCTGAGCTTCCACTTTGGTACGTCGGCACTGCCTTCACTTCAAAGGGCCTGGAGTTGACAAAGGTGGTCTGGCACTAGGGTAGATTTTTTAAAAAATTGGAATGTACACACAAATAAGTCATACTCCTTCATTATTTAAAAGATTGTGGAAAAGGTGGATGTGGAACTAGTAATTAATCTTTTGAGCAGCAACAATCTCAGTAGCTTCATTTTGGGAAAAGGGTATTGCCCCTCCCCTGTCTGATTGGTTTTTTAGGATCTGAGATGCAGGGATGGGGACTCGGACTCGAGGACTCGACTCGTGAGTCGGACTGAGTCCCCCCTCTGACTTGACTCGGACTCGAGTCCCAATATTTTTAATGGGACTCGAGACTCGACTCGGGACTCGAGACCAAGGACTCGTCAACATCCCTGGGCTGTTGACGAGTCTTCTGGCTGTGCCAGAAGGAGCGCGATCACCGGTGAAGAGTGCATGGAAGCGAGGCGTGCCACTGCTCGGCCACTGTGGACAGCTACCAGGAGCGCAGCCCCAACGATGTGTTGAGATTTATTTTGAATGATGTGTTGTTGTGGGGGGTTTGGGTTAGGGTCAGACATTTTGGGTTTGGCTGCCTCTGCCTGCCAGTCTGGGGTTCCCAGCCTCCTCTGCCTGCCTGGTCTCTTCTTGACCTGTTCAACAGTTGAATTGTCCAAGACAAAGGCCTCTGCCTGCCTGCTTTGGGGTTCCCTGCCTCCTCTGCCTGCCTGGTTATTTTGGGTTTGTCTGCCTGGTCTGTTCTTGCCAAAATCAGTTGCAGAGTTTTGAAATAAAAAGGCACACTTGTGCCTAGAATTTATTTAAGCCACACATCTGAAGTAGCTTTATTTTGTTGGGGGGAAACCCCATTGATTTTAATAGGGACTCGTGGAGTCAGTTTTGGGAGTGACTCAGGACTCGTGACTCGTGAGTCACCATTTTGGACCAAGGACTCGGACTCGGACTCGAGACTCGGGTCCAAAGACTCGTGACTCGACTCGTGACTCGAGACCAAGGACTCTTCAACATCCCTGCTGAGATGTGGCAATATTGATGTAATTAACTTACAGTAATACCTTGGATTGCAAGCATAATTTGTTCCGGAACCATGCTTGTAATCCAAAACACTCTTATATCAAAGCAAGTCTCTGGCGGGCGTGAGCAGGGCCGATTTCGGCCCGCTACACCCGCTCGAGGTGAACGGTTACATCCCTACGACTTGTCTTGCAAGACCTTGCTCGTTTATCAAGTCAAAAAATGAAATTTTTTTTTGCTTGTCTTGCAAAATGCTCTCAGACCAAGTTACTTGCAATCCAAAGTATTACTGTATTCTATAAGGGCTAGATAAAAACAAATGTTTAAGGATAAGTTGATTGAAAGATGGAGTGTCTTTGTCATGTTTTGGAATGATAAATTTAGAAATAATGTTCGTCTGTGTTCGTTGTTTTCCCTCATCTGATTTTTTGTTGTTGAAAGATATATCCACATGTATTGGGTGAGTCTTTATGTTACGTAATTTTTTAAATGTTATTTCATATGATTAAATAAAAATGAAAAAAACAAGTTGAACGCATTTAGACAAAGCATCCTGGCCTCAAAGCAGCTGTATGTGGACAGCTAGCCATGCATAACAACCTATGGTCTGGCTGTGAAAGCACCTCCCCATTTATGGCAGATGATGCATCTGGCAAATTCAATAGAGCTCAGAGGAGCATTGTAATGAGGATGGGTCTGTATATCCAGATCAGCAACCACATCAGCAATGCACACTGATGCTCTTGCTGGATGGGGGCGTCTATTTTAAATGGAAGTCTCTATGCCTTGTAACAATGATATTATTAAAATAAGAAAGCCATGTATTATTTAAATAGTTGTTTGAGAGCCTGTGACTTGAAGCATGGCATGTGAAGAAAATGTTGCCGTCATATGGCTGAAGTAATTTGTGTAGGGTATGTTGTGTTCGTAAATTCCAAGCAACAATAAATATTGATACACTGTGCCTAGCTTCAGACATGCCTTCAGTTTGTCTAAATTGTGGAAAAGAGGAACAATGGCATGTACTTATTAAAGCATGCTTAATCCCATTTTTATAAACCAATTGTTATTTAAGGATTTTCTCTGTCTTTGAAACAGTCTTCTGTTCTGTAACAGAATATGAAAAAGTACAGTACCAGGTCTTAATACTTTGGAGTCTGTTGTTGTTGTTGTTCTTATTTGATAACAAAGCAGTTAAAAGAGATTATTTGTTAGATGAATATCAGGGGGGGAAAGGATTTAGCTCAATGGGATAGGAAGCTTTTGTGACAAAACTGGATATATGATGAACACTGCACAACTATCTTAGTTTAAAGTGTTAAATATTTTTACTGGTTTTATGTTATTTTATTAAATGTGGGGTTTTGTGGCATTATTACTGATAAAATGGCTGCATCTATATATTTTTTAGTTTTTATTTATACATTTATGAATATAGAATCCATAATATAACAATAAGACAGTGAAAGACACAATGCCAGATGTATATACTTTCCTTCAGCGTAACATCACATACCCATGAGAAGTTATTCGATGATTATTCCTATTGCTGTTGTTTTAGGGTAAATATAGAATGAATTATATCACAGCCATGCCCTGTGGCAGATGGATAATAAAGTCTTCAGCAGAACAAACCTGCCCTGTTCAGTGTGCTGAGTGACACTAAACAAATAATCAGTCAGATCAGCAGTGCATACGGTGTTGGCCAAGGACTTGAGGATGACAATCTGTAGCAACAAAAATAGGTAGTTGGGATATGAAAATAAAAAATAAGATGGGAAATTTGCCAGTAAAATCTATTCTGGTGTCTTTAGCTAAAATGAGCAAAACGGAACCAAAAGCAACAGTGTATAACAAAACAATAAATGATATCCTCTTATCTGTCTGTCTGTTGATCCATCATCATATTTGTATCCCTCTCTTCCTAATAGACGCTCATAACTTCCCTCCCCTCCCCTTCAATTTTATCCTCATAAGAACCCAGTGAACAGGGTTAGACTGAGTTAGTTAGTGACTGGCTCAAGATCTCCTAATGAGATGTATTCATCTGTGGGGATTTGAACCCAGATCTCCAGATCTCCCCAGATCCGGTTCCACCTGTCCACTTACTATTATAGCACACTGGCTTTTAAACTAGGTGTGAACTAAGAACTGGTTTATTTATTTCAACTATTATACAGAAGTGGCTTTCCAATACTCCACATGGCCGTTTTCACAGCATGGTGAGCTTTTGTGTGCAGCAGTTCCCTGTGCAGATTTGGCAGTTGCCTACATGTCAAGAAAGTTTGTTGAGACACGGAAGAAACTGGCTGCTCCATGTGGCGAGATGCTACATGGGAAGAGCTCACCTTGCAGTGACAACCACCACAAGGAGCAACTTGATGTGGCCTTTTCTATTACACTACAATTTGCTAACTGGATCTTTGCCATGGAATAAGCTGTTAAAATATGAATGTATTTAGCTGAACTAATTTTCACAAAAAGGTGGCACCCTGTTCCCAACAAATGTTATGCCACATTAGAATTCACAAGAAATTTTGTGTAGAAAATGCTACAGATGGTGTTTTCCTCTCCTAAACATATTAAAAGAGTAGTTTTAAGCAAAGCATTGGAAACATGTTTTCCTCCCAGATGAGAGATAGTTGCCCCATTGTGCCAGTGCATGAAAAGGATGTACTAATGTTAATCAACAGTGAAGCTGAAACAAAGGTGTGTTAAACATCCTCACGCATTAACAAGGAGCCCTGTAGCACCTTACAGATTAACAAATGTATTGTGGCATGAACTTTCTTGCTGTGAGAGGATAGCATAGCTACCCTTCTGGAATAAACAAAATCGACACCCAAACTTATTTTCCTTTCTGTCTTCACTACATTTTACTTCCAAATTAGTTACCTTGTTAGGAGATATTACTTCTTGCACCTGTCCTGACAAGATTAGATAAATGTTGGCTCTCTTGAGAAAGTGAAAACTTATCCCACATTTAGGTTGTGCCTCTACTAACACAAGCTTCTAGGTTAGTTTTATAATGTGGCAGTAGTGGGAGGCAGGATGGGCTGCTGATGTGCTTGATGATCTGCATTATTCTGTGAGTTGAGTTACTCCTTTGGGCACTTCTTGTTTCTTTCTTAGATGTAAGGAATTGGGCATTAAAAATAAACAGGGTCTGGCCAGTTAAACAAGTAAAAAACAAACCAAAATATTGGCTAGTAAAAAACAAAACAAAAAATACCTCTCCTAAGAGAGATGACACTGGGTGGGTCCGCATGGCACGCTAAGCCATACTGCTGCAGTCTAGCTTAGAAGCCACCTTACCCCCAATGCACCCAACAGATGATCGGGCGCATAGTGGGTAGGGTACACAATGCCTCTCCCTCCTCCCACCCCCTTGGTCATCCCACATGTATCCCATGGGACACTGCAGGAGCACCGAGGTTTCCCCCCTCCCAGCCTCCGCTTGTCGGCGGGGGCAGGGGAGTAGGGATTACTGACAGCCCTCACCCCGACTCATGAGTAGACCTCAAGAGCCACAGTGAGAGCTTTTGGCACTGCTGCCAGTCTCCAGATCGGCAGCAGTGCCGTACCGCCATGCAGAGCATGGCTCCTCCCTTCCAGTGCTGCAACTGCTCGGCAGCAGCACTGCATGGGGGGGATGACAATGCTCAGCTTGGCCCACTCCAGAGTAGGCCGAGGAGAGCACGGCCCCCCATGTCCGGTGGCAGCAGCGCCAGAGGGGGGAGCCAAGCTGCGCTCTGCTTGGCCTCCTCCAGAGTAGGCGAGCAGAACGCAGTTTACCCTGCGCAGCCACGACCACAAGCCCTTTTTGCTGGCAGCTTTGGCGACACCAGATTTTCATAGATTTCATAGATCATAGAGTTGGAAGGGGCCTACAAGGCCATCGAGTCCAACCCCCTGCTCAATGCAGGAAACTAGCGGAGGGGTCTCCCATCCAAGTAATAACCAGGCCTGACCCTGCTTAGCTTTCCACGCTCAGACAAGCTGAGCCAGCATAAGCCATAGGCCTGGGGGGAGCCAAGCTGCACTCCCCTTTTGACTGGCAGCCACAGCGGTGCGGGGCAGGGGAAGCCTCTGACAGCTGCCCCCAAGTGCCACTTTGATACTTTTGGGGCAGCTGTCATCGGCACTTGCCCAGAGCCGCTTGGCAAGAGTGGCAAATCTTTTTCCACTCTTTGCGAGTGGCTCTGTAGTGGTTTGAACTACCTCCTGGGCTTTT
Organism: Shinisaurus crocodilurus; assembly: GCA_021292165.1. Taxonomy (NCBI): domain Eukaryota; kingdom Metazoa; phylum Chordata; class Lepidosauria; order Squamata; family Shinisauridae; genus Shinisaurus; species Shinisaurus crocodilurus. Next base: position 266,699,363 of record CM037876.1, read on the forward strand.
TGTGTCATCCAAGTTCGGATGACATGACAAGCCCAGGGATCTCTACTAAATCCTAGAACAAGCCATCGCCTCTTGGGGTGGTTTATAAGCCCAGGAGTTGGAATTACAAGCCACCCCGAATAAGCCTTGGCGGATTCACCAAGCCTGCCTGGCTTATAACCTAACCACTACGCCACACTGGCTCTGATTGTACATAAGTTGTACATTTCCCCTTGCTTCCAACATACATTGCACTGAAGAGAGATGTGTTGGCCATTGCATTAAGAGTATTGTTAATGCTAAGCACCTGTTCATACATTCAGTCAGAGGACAGTACTGAATAGCATGATGATGGAGCAGTGTTAACGCCGGGCCTCCATCACACAACCTCCAGTATGAACTGGACCCTCCACCAGAGTATCGGACTGTGCAGAGGCCTATTTCACATGCCCCTCACCCTTTTCAGGGGAAGATTTTAAAATCTTAAAATTTTGGGTGGGTTAGGATTTTAAAAGAATTTTTTATACTGTTTTAATTATCATGTTTTATTGTATTGTTTTAATTGTACATCGCCCAGGGTGGCCGGGTGACCGGTCAGATGGGCGATTAACAAATATAATAAATAAATAAATAAATAAATAAATAAGAAATGTGAATTAGGCCACAATCCAATTGGGTGCTCACGTGGACGGCCTGGTTCACACTGGAAAAGTGGTGTAGTGAAGGCAGGGCTTGCTGGGTTGAAGCACCGCGTCTTTTTGATCAGCAGGGATGGTGACATCATCTGCCACCACCTGCAGACTTCCCTGTTTCCCCTGAGTTTAGCTGCAATCCTAACATTAGTGAGGGGAAATGGATTTTCCCAGCAACAGTATATTGTTGTGAGCTCTTTCTGTTGTAATGCAAAGTATTTGGGGTGGTTTGGTGTTCACTGGGCGATTAAGACCCCTTAGCTTTAGAAAAGACTGTTCCTGATGGAGGTGAAAACTGCTAGAATTGGTTTGTTAGCTTTAAGATACAATGTTTCTCCCCTGGCATTGGGAAATGAAACTCCTGGAAAAATTTGTGTTGGTGGTCCTATGTTATTTTCTCCTTCTCTTTTGCTGTCTCATGCAATCTCAGGTCTCTCCAGCCAAAGTCCAACATGATAACCACTACACTGGCCTATACCAGCGCCTAATAAATTATGTATTATGCTATATACTACTGCTCTTTGGGGTGTGTATGTATGTATATCTCTCTCTGTGTGTATATGTGTGTCTGTGTATGCACGCATACAGTACACACATATAGATAAGGATCAACACAGCCTCCTGTTCCCTTGTGACATCATTCCTTATGAAATATCTGACTTTGTTTTACACACCCAAAATACTGGTCAGGAATGCATGGAAGTCAAAACTTGAGAACACAATTCTGAACCAACACTGTAGCAATCCTCCTACAGCGGAAGAGGTGGAAGCCAAATAAATCAACAGCTGAACTGCACATCAGAAGAGATTCATATGACAGAAAGACTAGGCCTCAGTATCTCTGGAACACCCACACTACAAACCTGGGATTCCTTACTTCCTCTTTGCTGCTTTTAAAAAGGAGATACATTTGAATGAAAGACATGAAAAGTAGCCCGTAATCTGTCTTGGTTATTGTAATGATGATACCTGAGTGCAACAGGAGTACATAAACTGGAAAAGGAAATGTCATTTTTCACACCAATGATTTTAATATGTTTTCATTTAAAGCTATTCATAGTTCTAGTCACTACGAATATATTTTGGTTTCATTTTAAAATGTATGTTAATCCCTTCTTGGAATCCAAGTATCTGTATTTTAAATTTTTTATTACATCATTTAAAAAAGGGAGAATACCAAGCAGAGGAAAATAGGACAGGAAAAGAAGCATTGTTTACGTTTAAATCAACATCTACGCTGCTTTCACCACCAGATATTATAGTCCAATATTTTTGAACACCCGGTATGCAAATTCATTCAGATATTGATATGTGAAAAATCAATAGCTGGGCTTTGGTTTCCAAGGTAAAATGGTACCTTTTCTGAGAAGTAAGAGGACCATGTCAAAATTGGAATTGTAAAAGGCCAGGGACCAGGGGCCAATTCGCTGTTGCATTTGGCCACGAGGGGACCTTGTCCACATGCTCAAATTAGTGCTGTCAGAGAAGGTGTAGTGAAATGAGTGCAGCTCAAGGGTATGTGATAAAGAAGTCTGTATTACTCTGAGAATTGGAAGGGTGGGGGTCTGTCCTTCAAATTCAAGATCCAGGGATTGCAACTGGAGGAATATTAAAGATACCCACTATTGTTCTGCCATCCCCACTTTTGCAAGTTTCTAAAGAGTGTCTTCATCCAACCCAATGATGGATTTTATTCACTATTTCTTATATTTATTAATCGCCCATCTGGCCAGTCACCCGGCCACTATGCAGTGCTGGCCATCTTAAGGCAATCATGAGGGATGAACCAACCCAGAAGTGAAATTATCCCAAATTTTTGGTTGTAAAGCTGTGAGATTTCTGTTGAAAAATGCCTCATTGGATCTCATTAATCTAAATAACTATTGAGCAGTCTCTAGTTTGCCATTCTTGGGCAATGAAACACATGCCAATAGTTCAAAGTATTCCTAAAGGAAACAAATTATTTGGATCCTTATCAGTGTGGCTTCTGACCCAAGTTTGGGACCGAAACCACCTGGGTCATCCAGTGGTTGACATATGGTGGGAGATGGAGAAGTGCAACCTTGTTCAATCTCCTGGACCTTTCAGCAGCTTTCAATACCTTGTCCTGGGTGAGGTTGTTTGAAGATTTGGGCTAAAGTGTCATCAACATGCTGATGACATTTAATGTGTTCCCAGGGAGGTGGAGGAGGTGAACCAGTACCTGAGGTCAGTGATAGACTACATGTGTGTAAACAAACAGAAGCTTAATCCAAAAAAGGTACTGTTGATTGGTGGTCCTGCTGATCCTGGAATAGGTATTCATCCTGTTTTGGATGGGGTTGCACTCCCCTTTAGAATTGGATACACAGTCTGGGAGTGCTTCTGGAAATAATACTACCCCTGGATGCCAGGTGGCAGTGGTGGCCAGGAGTGGTTTTTAGTAGTTTTTAGTCGCCGGGGGGGGGGGGGAACAAAGTTAAACAACCTTGTACCCAGCAGCTGCAGAATCCGCAGCGGAGAGATTGTGGCGTGGGTAGCTCATGCTAGGCCAGTAGGCAAAAAAGCAAAACACAAGTCTGTTTTCTTTAAACACAAAGGTTTACTAAAAGACTAAGACTTGCAAAAACAGGAACAGAACATACACAGAGTGCTATTTTACAAAAGTGAAAGAGAACAGTATGTCAGACAAAAACAAGTACAGTCTAGACATACATAAACTATCTCTATACTCACAGAATGCTCTTACTCAATTAATCCTTAATACAAATAACTCCTTTTCCCCCAACAAGAACACAGAGACATTGCACACCTTATATACATATCTGTACAGTCACAGCCATAGAATGATGTAATGCCAGCTGCACCCATAGCATGATGTAACCCCAGCTGAAATCAATCTATCATGACCCCTGCTCCAAATTACCTTGAAGACAGTGGAAAAACTGTACACCCAACTACACTGGGCCAAAGGTGACAATTAGCTCATGCCATGACCTTGATCATGTCTGCCGGTTCTGTGGTAATGTGCTTCTTTCCCGAAGGCAAACCTGAATATGAGACGCCATTTTCCAACAGTTTTCACTGATGCACCAGTTGTGTCCCTTTGTGGAGGAACTGGACTTGGCCGTTGTCATTCATGACCTAGTTTTGCCCATATTAGATTACTGAAATATGCTTTGCGTGGGGCTGCCTTTGAAGAGTGTTCAGAAGTTTTAATTGATTCAGAACACTAAACTTGTAGCTGGTGTAAGGTATTACGATCATATCATCTGAGTACTGTTTCATCTGTATTGGTTGCTAGTCTGCATTCATTTCATTTATTACATTTTTATACCACGCAATAGCTGGAGCGGTTTACACAGATTAAAAACCTTAAAAATACATTGTAAAAACCATATACATACAAACGTATAAACATATAACACACAGAGAGAGACACATGTATCTAAAAACAATTTTAAACAAACAACAAGAAAAAATTTAAGACCTGATTAAAAACTGCATCATCATATACTGCCAAATGCCTGAGAGAAGAAGACGGCCTTAACCTGGCATCGAAAAGATAACAATGTTGGTGCCAGGCCCAGGTGGGCCTCATCAGAGAGATTATTCCACAATTGGGGGGCTAGCACTGAGAAGGCCCTATCCCTTGTTGCCACCTTCCGAGCTTCCCTCGGAGGAGGCACCTGGAGGAGGGCCTTGGATGATGAACATAGTGTATGGGTATGCCCAATTAAAAATGCTAGGCCCAATTAAAATTGCTAGTCTTAACTTTTAAGGCCCTAAATACTCTAGGACCAGTATATCGTAAGGACGAGCTCTTTCTGTATGAACCTGCTTGTACGTTTGATTCAACAATTGAAGCCCTTTGTTTATTCCCCCACGATCTGATGTATGGAAAGGGAGACACAAGAGGGGCATATTTGACTACACACCCATGTTATAGAATGCTCCCCTCCCCCAAACATGTCTACCTTTCTGCTCATCTTTCAAAACTTGGATACATTTGCTGCATCACTGTAGAGTTTTGGTTGTTCTAGTTTAATTTCAACATATTTTGCTGATTGATTGTTTTAAATTTTTATTTTTTATACAGCTGCCATCATTTGAGCCTCACATTCAGTAATTACTTGCCTTTGCTGTCAGCTGTCCTTGGGTATATGCTCATCATGTGGCCCAAGGTAATCTGTGAACTGTGTGATCATGGATGTATACTTGGCAGCAACATGCTGAAGCTAAACCCCGACAAGACCGAGGTACTTCTGGTGGGGGACAAGGGGAGGTTAGGGGATGTTGACCTGGTACTGAATGGGGTACATCTACCCCTGAAGGACCAGGTCCGCAGCTTGGGGGTCATTCTAGACTCCCAGCTGCAGAGGCGTAGCGTGGGGGGTGCAGGGGGGGCCGGCCGCACCGGGCGCAACATCTGGGGGGGCGCGCTCGCACTCGCAGCTCTCTGCCCCAGCTCTTCCTCCTCCTGTTCCCCCCCCCGAGAGGCGGCTGCCCTTGGAGAAAGGGGCAGATCAGCTGCCGCCGCCCCCCTCGCTGCTGCTGCTGCTGCCGCTGCTGCCGCCGCACCTGCCAGGGTCGTGCGCCTCGGAGAGCGCGCGGGCGGGGCGGGAGGCGAGGAAGGAGGCGCCGGCCGGTGCGTCGCGGGCCGGGCAGGCGGCGGAGGGCAGCCGCGCGCGGCGCGTGGGCCACGGAGCGCTGGAAGGGGAATGAGAAAGGGGTAAAGAAAGTTGGGGAGACGAGAAAAGGAAGGATGGAAGGCAGATAGAAAGAAAGAGAAAGGGAGGGAGGCAGGAAAGGAAGATGAGGAAGGAGAGGAAAAAGAGTGACCGGGGAAAGGAGAGAAAGAAGGAAGGAAGGAAGAAGAAAGAGAAAGAGAGAGAGAAAAAGGAAGGACAAAGCGGAGAACAGCAAAGGAGAGAGAAAGGAAAATGGGGGAAAGGAGAAAAGAGGAAAGGGAAAAAGGATGGCGAGAGAAAAGGAGGAGAGAGAGAAATGGGAGAGGGTGGGAGGGTGAAGGGAGGAGGGGAGAAAAGGGGGGGAGAAAGGAAAGAGGAGGGCAAAGAGGTACATTTTTAAAAAGCCAGGAAAGGAGGAGGGAGAAAGGAAATGGGCTAGAAAAAGAAGGGAAAGGGGTGTGTGGGGAAATGGGATGGGGGGACGGATGAATGAAGAAATGGAGGAGGCAGGAAGTTGAGTTGAACTTGTTGAAGGGACAGGTGGAAAGCGGGAGGAGGCCCGAGCAGAGCAGAGCAGCGCGGGGTGTGTCTTCTTCTTCTCCTCCTCCTCCTCCTCCTCTTGGGGAGTCTCCCTTATTGCTTCTCCCTCTTTCTAGACCTCTGTGTGACCTCCCCGAATTTAAATTAATCTGTATATTATATACAGATTGATATCTTGCACTTCTATTAAAGAATTACAATTAGAGGTACAGGCTTGAGGAAGTTGGCTCCATCTCTTGGATCATCTCCAGGGTATGGTTCCATTTTGATGTTTAGTTTTTGTTCTTGATATTTTTTGTCATTTACGATGGTTGTGAGACGACATATAATAGCATGGCCCATGCTAGGTTACTACATTTGTAGATTTGTATTCATAGACCTGCTGAAAATGTGGAGAATGTGTAATGCATGTTCGCACTCAATAAAGTGTTTGAAAATAAACTTGTATTTAGATGCATTTTACTTTAATTACATCAGTATTTTCATAACAAACAATACATGTGCTTAGGGGGTAAGGGTTTCTTTAACTAATCTAGTGGAAGAGACTCGAGTGCTAAAATCCACGGGTTAGGGGGCGCAAATTACTTGCCTTGCCCCGGGTGCTGACAACCCACGCTACGCCACTGCCCAGCTGTCCATGGAGGCTCTGGTGTCAGCAGTGAGCCGGGTGGCGCTGTATCAACTCCATCTGATACAGCAGCTGTGCCCCTACCTTCCTAATCACCTGCTCCCATCAGTGGTTCATGCCTTGGTCTCCTCTCGCCTAGACTACTGTAATGCGCTCTACGTGGGGTTACCCTTGAAGACAGTTCGGAAGCTACAGCTGATACAGAACGCAGCGGCTCGCTTGGTTAAAGGCAGCCGGCGGCAGGATCACATCACACCAGTGCTCAAGGAACTGCACTGGCTACCAGTTGCTTGCCGAACCGAATTCAAGGTGTTGGTTTTGACCTTTAAAACCCTATACAGTCATGCCTTGGATTGACAGCATAATTCGTTCCGGAAACGTGCTTGTAATCCAAAACACTCTTATATCAAAACGAAATCCCCCCCAAAAAATTTGTACAGAGATTTTTAATTTAAGCCATACTACAGTACTTATATTGCAAGGCGTCGCTTGTATATCAAGTAAAAAAAAATTAAATAAATATTTAAAAATTTGCTTGTCTTGCAAAACGCTCTCAAACCAAGTTACTTGCAATCCAAGGTATTACTGTATGGCTTCGGTCCAGTCTATCTCAAGGAGCGCCTCCAGCAACATCAAATAGGCCGCTCAACAAGATCTGCCACAGACGGCCTTCTCCTTGTCCCTTCAGCCAGAGCAGCTAGACTGGTGGGGACGAGGAAGAGGGCCTTTTCTGTGGTGGCCCCTGTACTGTGGAACTCTCTCCCGAGTGACCTCCGCCATGCCACCTCTCTGCTGAGCTTCCGCCGCTCATTAAAAACCTGGCTGTTCAGGCGGGAATATGGGGTGGGCTAAGATTTTAAAAAACTTTTATACTGTTTTAAATGTATTTTATCTTGTTTTTATCCTATGTACATCTCCCAGGGTGGCCGGTTTGCTGGCCAGATGGGCGATTAATAAATGTAAATAAATAAATACAGTAATACCTTGGATTGCAAGTAACTTGGTTTGAGAGCGTTTTGCAAGACAAGCAAATTTTAAAATATTTATTTAATTTTTTTTTACTTGATATACAAGCGATGTCTTGCAATACAAGTACTGTAGTACGGCTTAAATTAAAAATCTCTGTACAAATTTTTTTGGGGGATTTCGTTTTGATATAAGAGTGTTTTGGATTACAAGCACGTTTCTGGAATGGATTATGCTCTCAATCCAAGGCATGACTGTAAATAAAATTCATGTGGTCATAGCAGACTGATATCATACAAATCATACTTCATCAACTGAGAAATGCCATGTGCATTCAGTATACATCCCTGAAGCCCTCTAGAACTTCAACAGAACCTTTAATATTTCAGTATGTTTTCCAGTACAGTTCACTCCAGTAGCACAGGTATTTCTGGAATTTCATAGTATCTCTACATTGATTGTGACTTTTTTAGTTGTAAAATAAATTACCATAAGAACATAAGAATAGTCCTGCTGGATCAGACCAATGGCTTATATCTAGTCCAGCATCCTATTTCCCACAGGGGCCAACCAGATGACTCTTTGGAAGCCCACAAGCAGAACAGGAGGGCAATAGCTCTCCCCGGTGTTATTCCCCAGCAACGGTTATTCAGAGGCATTGTACCTCTGCATCTAGAGGTAGTATATAGCCATCATGACTAGTAGCCATTGGCATGTCCCTACATGATTTTTTTCCTAATCAACTATTATAGAAATACAAGTTGGTGGCCATCACCACATCTTAGTGAATTCCATAGTTTTACTCCCTGTATGAAGAAGGGCTTCCTTTGTCTGTCTTGAATCTCCCACCATTTAGCTTCATTGGATGTGACCAGGTACTCTCTAGTATTATATATCCATTTCCCTCACACCTTGCATAATTTTCTATGCCTTTCTCACCTTTTTTCTAAACTAAATAGCTCCAAATGTTGTAACCTTTTCTCATAGGAGAGTTTTTCTAGCCTGATCATTTTGGTTGCCCTCTTCTGCACCTTTTCCAGCTCTACAATGTCCTTTTTGAGCGGTGGCGACTAGAACTGTACACAGTATTCTCTGTTGTTCTGTAAATGAAAAGACTATATAACACATAGGAAACACGCTTTCCTTGCAATGTGATGAGGGGGTAATGTGTTAAGAAGTTTTTGTCTAGCCATCCTCATGAAAATCCTACCTTGACACATTTCTAAATGGTGTGTAAAGTGTGCCAGGTGGAATGCATCCAAAATCTACAGCCTTTCATGTGTGTTTAGGACTCTGTGATTCTTTTAGCAACAATAGACTAATATGACAAATTACTTTTACTCTTTAACAAAAGGGCTTAATTTACTTCATGCTGCGATAGTCTGAAAACCAGGAATAAATCGAAAGTGTGGGAGAACCTGACATCTTGAGCACCAAATGTGTTTGTTTAATAAAGCCTCTCTACAGTACCACATATTTTCTCTGCCACCGGAGAATTTTTTCCCTTGCTTACAAATTATTTGTCTCAGTCGAGTGTATCCTCAGAAATTAGAGGCTTTTCCCCATCATGTAATTAGTGTTTTAAAAATAAAGCCAGTTTTTTATGGTGTATTAAGTGTGAGAAATATAAGCCATGTTTTTCTAATTATGACACTACTGTAAAAAGGCTCTATAAAGCAGATGCACTTTGCAAATTAGAACTTGGATTCAAGCTTCATCGTGTTCTGCAGTGTAATGCTAAACTAATTTACTTGGTGAGTTCCACTGTATTCACTGGGATTTACCCCCTAGTAAGTAAGTTTAGGATTGCAGCCTTATGCTTATGGTGATTCCCAGTTCATTCACTAGCATAGTTTAAGGCAGTAATAATCAGGTGTGATGTCAGTGTATCCCCAAGTTTAATCTGCTAGTTTACAATTCTTTCAGACTTGCCTTTTCTGACTTTTGCAGTTTGACAAAGTGTGTTTTGCGGGTGGTTAGTTGCTCATATCAAAGTAAAAAATGTCCAAGTGTTTCTTCTTTTTATATAGATTATCTAGATGTTCTTAGCAGGTATGTATGATACACTGGTTAGAACTGAATTTAGTTGTGTGCACATTATCATTTGTTCTAAAGTTCCTATCCCACATCACTCAGTTCATCCACCCAAAATGGGTAATAATAATTTTTAAAAAGCAATCTCATTTGTTTTTCCTTTGCTTTTTCCATTCTGTGACCTTGTGGTTTTGAGCATGGCGCTGGATCATACTGTGTCTCACAGAAGAACATCACTTCAGAATTCAGCTAGAGGCAGCACAGAATTAATGTAGTGCAGGATCCCCTCCACCATATTATTTGCCTCCAATAGAACATGAATCATGAACAGAACTGGAGTTTAGTGTGAACTGGGCACTCTGCAAGAGCACCGGATTGCATAGAGACCAATTTCAAACTCTTTTCCTCTTGCTATTTTGAGAAGGAAGAACCAGGCGCTTATGTGGAGGGTCTAGTTCACACTAGAGTAAGGGGAAGGAGCTTACTTCTGGGGAACTCCATATTACCGCAGTTGCTTGAGATATGTGTATCTAACATACACAGAAACCTATTTCTGTATTTGGGGTGTGAGCCCTTCAAGAACAGCAGCAGAAGAGGTGGGGAATTTAGTTGGAAAAGCCTCTTCCATCTACAACCCCAGGCTCTGGTTCTGCCAGAGGACGGTGTACTACTATCTGTTTGGTAGAGCTGGCTCAGAAAACGTAGCTAAATGAACAGGAGCTCGCGTGCATAACTAAGGGGCCCTGGTCCAGACAGTGGAGCATTAACATAAGGTATCCAGGATGAATAAATAGAGCCCAGGCTTCAAGATTTCACTCAGAACCGGGAATTTTATTAGAACAATACAAAAGAAAGCATCAGTGTATGCACACTTTGTTATAAGAAGATAAGAGTAAGAAGTCTATCCCAGGAAAGGTGGGGACGGATTGAGAATGAGAGATAGCGAAAGACCATAAACTGAAGAACAAGGAAGGAGGAGGCAATGAGAGGGGGGATTTTACCTATCCTTAGTCTGCAGAGACAAACAGAATGGGCAGGGCAGAACACTCAGTGGTAGATTAAATCCCAAACTGAGAAGATCAGGTGTTCCTTCCCATTCCACAATAGAGCACCCACTGGACAGGAGTGCAAGGACTCAAGAGACAAGGTGTTTCCAGGCCACAGTAAGGATTCCACTGGGGCTAATGTGTTTTGCCTGTTTATTTGTTTTTGGATGTGTGGTATTGGTGTGGTGTGTGTGTGTGTGTGTGTGTGTGTGTGTGTGTGTGTGTGTGTTTCTCTGAGTACCACCAGTTTGCCTTGTGTGAAAGAAGTGTTTTGTTGTGCTTTGTGGAGGCAAATATGTGATTTGGCATTTGGGGCTCAGATCCCACCTTTGTCTTTTACTCCATTTCTCAGCCAACTTACTTGTCTCTGAGCCTCATTAGTTTCTTGGAGTAGAAAACTGTGGGTTCAAAAGAGTGGTTTGGAGTTTTGAAACTCAGACCCCACCTCTGAATTGTACTTGTTCTTGGGTAAGTGACTTTTCTTTTAGCTTCATCAGTTTGCCTTTTGGGAAATGGGTGTTTTGTTACTGGCCATGCCTACAATTGGCAGCCATTTTGTTGTTTGTTTATTATATTATTATATTTATATCCCGCCTTTTTTCCTGCAAGGAACCCAAGGCAGCTTACATAATCCTCCTCCTCCTCTCCATTTTATCCTCACAACAACCCTGTGAGGCAGGTTAGGCTGAGAGTCAGCGACCGGCCCAAAGTCACCCAGTGAGCTTCATGACTGAGTGGGGGGACTAGAACCCAGGTCTCCTGAGCCCCAGTCCAACACTCTAACCATTACACCACACTGGCTCTCATTTTGTGAATGGGCAAGCCCCCATGGTAACCATTTTGTGGGCACACCTACAACAATGTGTTAAAATTCCAAATGTGCTCACTGGCCCAAAAAGGCTTGGGACCCCATTGGCTGCTCATATTTGCAGAGCTATACATAGGGATGGCCACTCATCCCGCGGTGCTCGGCGCCCAGAAGCTGCGGCACTTGGCAGACTTCTGGGTCCATGGCGCGTCACTACCGGGTCCCTGGCGCTGCGGTTATTTACGTAAATACCAAGGTAAACTACCTTAAAACTACCGTGATTTGCTATTTGCAACTGTTTTAAGAAAATTTACATTGGTATTTACGTAAAAAATGCAGCAACAGGAACCCGGAAATGACGTACCGGGGACCTGGAAGCTCCTTTCCCCGTGGGAACTTGGGACAAGCCGGGGCCAGGTAAGTCTTGCTGAGCTTGGGGGGGGGGCAAGCGGGGCGATTTCGCTCTGTTCCGCCCCCCCCCCAATTCTCAGCCAACCCTAGCTATACATTTAATGTCTCTTAGTTCCATTATTTCAGCTCTTGAAACGCTTTTACAATGGGATACTTCAGGTGTACCCTTAGGCTTGTGTGCTTCCTCCTCTCCTCATTCATGGCAATTCCCTGCCTCCTTTCCTGATTTGAGGTAAACTATAGTTTACCATTTTGTCAGAATCGGAAAACTATAGTTTGCACTTGCTCAGCAAACCAGGTTCAGAAAACAAGGGTGCTTCCAGATAGAGATGTACGTGGATCTCAATCGGAAGGTGAAAGCGGGGCGAACTCACCCCTCTCGACTCCCCCGAGTTCTGCACAACTTACCTTTCCCCGGCTCGGCACAGGCCCCACAAGAGGAGCCGGGGAGAGGTACTTCTGGGTCCCCGGCGCTGTGTTTTTGACGTAAGTACCATAGAAAACCACCTTAAAACGGCCGCGAATAGCAAATTGTGGCCGTTTTAAGGTGGCCTTTCTATGGCATTTATGTTAAAAACGCAGCACCAGGGTCCCGTCGCATGTCGCGTCACTTCCGGGTCCCCGGAAAGTCCACGGAGAGCCTCGCTGTCACCGCACGAGGAATCGAGTGGCGGGGGTGCTCGCCGAGCACTCAGTGAGCACCAAACCAGGTACTCAAACATCCATAGGAGAAAAACAGACTGCTTCTTATTAATCTACCTTATTGATTACACAAATATTGGAGTAAAGCTCATATTAGTGTCGTAAATTAGTCTGGTCCAGAGATAAGCCGTAGTCGTTATCACAGTCCAAGTTTAGAAGCCACAATATGTATCCAAAATCTAGCAAACACAAACCGGCTTAGGAGCAGGACGAAGAGTTGTCAAGGTCGTTCTGGAGTCAAGATGCACGAGTCTCAGCCCGGGAGCTGGCAAGAGCGTCTGGCTGCGGCTGATTGCAACAACAATTGCTTCCAGTGTCTGAAGTGTGTTTGGGGCCTGTCTTTTAAGCCAGTGCTGATTGGCAAGGCAGCACAGCTGGGCCAGGCTGCAGATGACACGTGCCTGGCCCCTCCCCAAACACACTCTGGCTCAGTTGCCCTATGTCCTCCTTCTCCATCCCAACTGGAGGCACAACAATTAGTCTTACTAGCCTTTTTAGTGTGCTCATATTCTTCTGAAAATATTCTTCTGAGTAAAGAATGAGTAATTATTTTATTTACTTTATAAAATGTTCTTCAAAATAATTTCCCAAGTTAATTTCTGGAAATCCTGCAGAATGTGTAACAATAGGGAAGTATTATTACCTTTATTCATAAGGTTGCAAGGTATCCACTGATTTTCCCAGCAAGTGATAGAAATTCTAAAATTTACAAATTTATAATTTACAGGCTGATGCTACAATCCTATGCACACTTAAATGAGATTAAGAGTTATTGCAATCAGTAAGACTTAGTTCACTGTATACATGGGGAACATTGGGCTGTATATTTCATCATCCCCGTAGCAAGATGTTGGTTGTTGTTTTTACCTGTTACAACAAAATGAGCAAAAAATAGTCATATTTATATGACATAAACATGTTCTACAACTGGTGAAAATTGTGTTGATTGAGGCTACTCTAATTTATATTAATGGACAAAAGTTATTCTAAGACCCATTATCTGTTTCAGTTGTTGTATATTGCTATATATTGTTATGGGTTTAGGGTTGGTCTGAACGACCTTTCAGGGGTCCCCTACAGCCTAGTCCCTCTTATTGCAAAGAGATTCAGGATTTTATTGGGAAGCCTTTCCCTCCGCCCAAGGAATGTGGTTTTGACAGATCTTGCACAGACCTAAATTTGCAAGGGTTTGTCATGAAGAGGATTCCAAAGTAGTAAAATTTCAATCACATTTCTTGCATAAATATATACCATCTAATATGTGCAGAATAGGTGAGGTTAATAACAAGCCAGTGGTTAGGATAAGAATACTAATTTGATTGTCGGCCTTGTGGGTTTCACAAAATGTGTTATTTCACAAAACTTGTTAGATGGTCCTTTTAAGGAGTCTGCTGGTTTGGTTCAATATTGTTGTTGCTGTTTTACATAGTTATCTCTATGTAATTTCTCCTTCTAGCATGGCAAAAATAAATATGAAAATTATTGTTAACATGATGTGCAGTAAAGAGAGTTAGAAGAATGAAAATAATGCAGCATCTTGTTACATAACTGATTTACAGCATTTTCTTAACAAGGAATGGGCATTCTACAAATCTCATTATCTAGAGCAGGGCTCTCCAACCGTGGGTCCCCAGATGTTGCTGGCCTACAACTCCCAGCATACCCAGCCAGCATGGCTAAGGGCAAGGGATTCTGGGAGCTGTAGTCCAGCAACATCTGGGGACCCAAGGTTGGAGAGCCCTGCTGTAGAGGGACAAAGGTGTGTGTGTGTCACGTGCTGGAAACTACTGATGTGTCACGTGCTGGAAACTACGTGCTGGACTGAGAACTGAATGTGTCATAGGGGTGGATGAATCTATTAGCTTCACTTTCTCTCACATTCCATTTTTTAAAACTCTAGTTCTTTCAACCCCATTTATTGAGAAATTTGTAGATTTTGGTAAGTTCTTATCAAAAATGAATCGAACAAAATTATCACCCATCTTCATCAGTGCAATTCAATAGGTACAGCTATTCCCAGATGTAGAGCTATGTTTTCCTTGTAGTACTGTACTGTAGCCTTGCTGAGGTAAAATTATTGGAGTCCACTAGAGCAGGGGTGTACAGAAGGTAGATCTCCGATGTTTTGGACTTCAACTAACAGAAGCTTTTGCCAGCATGGCCAATGGTCAGTAATGCTGGGAGTTGCTGTCCAAAACATCTGGAGATCTACTTTCTGCCCACTGCTGCTCTAGAGAACCAGAAGATTAAAAAATAGACTGGAACTGCCAAGCCTACAAAGAAAACATCAGTGTAGTCCTTCACATAGACAGCACCACCAAGACATCTATCAACAAGCAAGGCAATATATCCATTGCTCTATGAAAATGCAGTCTGTTTCCTGACACAGGCAAAGTTGAATCTTTTTTTCTCTAAAGACCAAGCATGTATAGGGCAGGGATGGGGACTCGGACTCGAGGACTCAACTCGTGAGTCGGACTGAGTCCCCCCCTCTGACTCGAGTCTGACTCGAGTCCCAATATTTTTAATGGGACTCGAGACTCGACTTGGGACTCAAGACCAAGGACTCTTCAACATCCCTGGGCTGTGCCAGAAGGAGTGGAGAGGAGCGCGATCACTGGTGAAGAGCACATGGAAGTGAGGCGCACCGCTGCTCGGCCACTATGGACAGCTACCAGGAGTGCAGCCCCAACGATATGTGGAAATTTATTTTGATTGATGTGTTGTTGTGGGGGGTTAGGGCTAGGGTCAGACATTTTGGGTTTGGCTGCCTCTGCCTGCCTGTTTGGGGTTCCCAGCCTCCTCTGCCTGCCTGGTCTCTTCTTGACCAGTTCAGCAGTTGAATTGTCCAAGACAAAGGGCACTGCCTGTCTGCCTGTTTGGAGTTCCCTACCTCCTCTGCCTGCCTGGTCTCTTCTTAACCAGTTCCACAGTTTGAATTGTCCAAGACAAAGGCCTCTGCCTGCCTGTTTTGGGGTTCCCTGCCTCCTCTGCCTGCCTGGTTATTTTGGGTTTGTCTGCCTGGTCTGTTCTTGCCAAAATCAGTTGCAGAGTTTTGAAATAAAAAGGCACACTTGTGCCTAGAATTTATTTAAGCCACACATCTGAAGTAGCCTCATTTTGTTGGGGGGAAACCCCATTGATTTTAATAGGGACTCGTGGAGTCAGTTTTGGGAGTGACTTGGGACTCGTGAGTCACCATTTTGGACCAAGGACTCGGACTCGAGACTCGGGTCCAAAGACTCATGACTCGACTCGTGACTCGAGCCCAAGGACTCTTCAACATCCCTGGTATAGGGTGCCCTAAATCGGGTGGCTGGTTGGTGCAGGCATCAGTCTGGGCAAAACGGAACCTTCATGACTCAGTCTCCACACAAATTAACCCAACTCTAGGCCAATTTGTGTAATTGAAATAGCCCAAACTGAAAAAGCTATTCTCCAGCTTTCCATCCTAGAAAGACCACATCATCTGGGCCGTCAAGAGAAAAGGAATTGCATAATTTAATGGTGAAAGACCTTTCATTTTTACTTGACTAGGAACCAAGATTTCCACTCAACAGTATCCTTGAGACATTCTCTCATCCTGCTACTTGTTCATTGATTTAAGAATTACAAAAATCTAGTTTATAATCTAGCTACCTGGGCTCTAATATGTACTTTCATCAAACTAGGGAATGGAGTGTTTTTGCTTTGTATAAGTAACCATTGGCAGAAGTATGTTGCAATAGGTGTGGCAGCAATAGAGAACTCTCCTTCCCCTTGGGAAACATACTGCTGTTGTATATCTCAGTTCAGGCTGTCCTGTTGCTGTCAACGAACAACATAAATTGGTTTTGCCATGAATTTTCATTCTGTTTGCTGAGAATAGAGCAGCCCGACTTATACATTTTTGGTTTTCTTCCTGTTTAGGATATTGCTCACTTCTGCAGGGTATACAACATATCACAATATTTAACAAAGAAGCAATATAATGCTATTATTTATTTGGGTCAAAATATATGCGTCTGTGCCTGATTTGCTGTAAAATGTACACTGCATTTTAATTAATGAGCTTTTCTGCCAGTATTTACCTTTTTGTTAGACTAGTGTTGTTTAGTCAAAATTGATTAGGCGAGCCATATCAAACTAGCATATCCTCCAACAGTTTGAAGAATTTGGCTGATTTCTCCTTGAGTTATTTGATTATCTAGCACCAATAACTGGTTGAACGAGGATCCATATCTAGGCAATGGCTGCATTTGACACAAGGGTACTAGACAATGGTTTATTGTTGTGGGAATGTATTGCAGTGAGCCTTGGGCTTCTGTGCTTCTCCCATCCCCCTCCTCCTGTGCTTCTCCCATCCCCCTCCAGTGTGGCCTCGAAGAGGAGATTGGAGGCTTAACCACTGCTCCTTATTGTTGAATAATAGGAACAACTGTACATGCTTCCAGACACTAGGGGGCGATAGAGAACACGTATCGATAACTGCTTGTCTTGTTCATCCCCCTTGTCCTGTAACTTGGTCGGTTCCTTTCTCGTACTCCCCCCCGCTTCCCCTTCCTCTTTGCCTCTGCAACAAGCAACATGTGCTCTCTCCCAGATGGAAGCAAGTAACCACATCTCATGCCTTCACTTACTTACACTCATGCATCTAGCTTTAGGGGGTGCTTGTAGTTAAACAGTATTAGATAACTTTCGACGATGTGTCTAGGGGGGCCATAGGATTGTTTGGATTCCCAACTCCAAGGTCGGAAAATTGCTCTGACCTCAGAGTTGGGGATCTGTGCTCGGATACTCCCCCCCCACACACACACAGCTGGTGCAGAAAGAACCATGCCGGCTGCTTCTCTGAGGTTAAAAAGGCAACCTCAGAGAAGGGGTTTAGTTAGTGGACAGGAAGGGACAGGGAGGAGACTGGCACCACCAAGATACGATGTATCCTGGTGGAGCCTCAGCCTCCTTCCCTCCCGCTCTGAAGCACTGCAGTTACACAGCCAAAACCGGCCGTCTGTTTTGCAGAGTGGGAGGAGCGCTGGCGACCTTCACCTCTGTACTCCTCCCACCCTGCATAGTATGCCCATAATTTGGAGGGTTACAGGCATCCTCATAGGATTGCACTCGAAGGTGATGTGAACTTCTTCTAAACTGGCTCTAGCCTGCATTTATTCCCTCTAATACTAAATATTGTGTTACCACGCTTTCTCTCTCTCTATAAGGCAACTCTGTTGTAAGTCACACCAGACTTTCCAACATTTATTACATCCAAACTCACACAACTGTGGCTCATCTTACCTACGGTTTATGGAAGCAAGTCTTCTTCAAATCTTGGATTATAAAGCTGGCTTGTTTCAACCAACCATAGTTAAGATCAGTTCAGTTTATTTAGTTATGGTCATGGACCAAACGTAAAAAACATACATACATACATCATGTTATTTATTTACAAGAGTAAAGATAAAACAAATATATTAAGATAATTTAGTTTTGTCTTTAAGATGGTTTTATCAACTGTTTCCTAATCTTACATGCCTGGGCGCAAAATCTTGCCACTCTCTGAGTTATCTCATTTCTTGAACCCGATAGGAGGAGAGAGACGTAAAATGTATAAAGGTAAGTTCTGTGCAGAGTGGGCCTCAGTTGGCTCCCTGAGTGGTTTAGAAGGTTCTTTCAGAAGATTATTCCGATGATGCACTGAAGTTCTAAAAGGGGAAGGGGCTTCCAGTGAGGGTTGGTTTACGTGCACGGACATACTATTCACGGAAGCTAAGAGACTGTTTTGTAGTGGTAGTCAGTCTACTTCCTCTATCATGTCTAATCCACCTGCCATTGTTTCCAGTAAACAGCAGTTTGTTGTTAAACTAGGTAGCATGGGAAATTCAGTAATTTGGCTATGTTGCTGATTCATTTCTTGAGTTCCAAATTCGTGAGGCTCAAGTTGCCGGAAGGCAAGCCAATCAGGGTTCTCAATTTGAAAAGCTTTGGGTTTGGAGGTGAGAGTTTTCATTTCATCGGAATTGCTACTGAAGGTATCATTAGCAGCCGGCGCCAGGTTCTGCTCTTCAGGATTAAGGAAAGCACAAGGTTGGGGTAGTTTTGGTGCTTTGCGTATGTATTCAGGGGCACTCTCGTCTTTGTATTAGGAGAGTGTGTGTTGTGCTCCTTAAACTTAACTTCCCCTATGTCACTTCCTTTATCTCGGGAGGTATTTTCGGTAGCTGCTTTGGTAGGTTGCTTTCTTTGGCTAATCAGGCCATAGGTAGGCTCTGGCTCCTGTTGGGACTTACTTATTAAGAGTCTGTTTAGGGTTAAGATTAACCACAGTTTAGGGTATGGACATAATGCTAAACTGCAATTCATCAAAAATGGAAGCAAAAGATTCCGATCTCCTCCTTGCAGCTATGCAGGAGGAGGGAAGGGGAGGGGCAGCTTGTCAGTGTGAGGGCTGCTGCAACTTGTTCATGATAAATTATTAATAAATCATAAGTTACTGTTACATATGAATGAGTCAATGAGTGTAAAGGTATTTGTAGATTGTATTTTCCAACAAAGATACTCTGAAATCAACCAGGGATCACACTTTTAAGGGTCTCCAGAATTAAATGTGTACCTTGGGCAGAAAAAAGCTCTGACAATGCCACACTTAGGTAGAATAATAAAAGAGACTTTCATTCTTTCTCAAGCAGGTTGGGTCATGGGTTCTAGGCTTTTCAGTACCAGCCTTGTTTCAGTGAGCATACCAACACAGTTCTGTTATCTGCTTCAAAAGTTTTAGTTAATGGCATCTAAGTATACAAACAACAAATCATTGGCAATATTTCTCCTTCTCCTCTAAATATGCCTTGTATCTCGAGGTTTCAAAGTAAAAACATGGCATTTTTAAATGTCTTCTCTTTATTTATGCTGTGGCTACCACATTTGTATAAACAGAAAATTACTCTATTCATGCTTTATTACCTCTTCTTTTGTACCACAGCCTTGACCCTAGTCATCATAAATTGAGAAATAGTGGGGAACTAATGGAGACAGATGGGAATATGGCTTGCCATTTACTCAAATTGGTAAAGTAATTAACCTCAAGGTGCTGGTTTGCAAGAAAAATTGTTGGAATATCTCAGGGCGCCGGTAAACAGACTCTTGCTTTAACCACTTCTGACAACTGCATCATAAACTAGACTTATTCTGTTCAATTGACCTGTCAACGTCTTGAGTCCAAATAAAGATTTGTATTACAATGTACTTGCTGAGAAGTGGGAGAACACTACTGCTGTTCTTTTCAAATGGATTGCTGTTCTCTCCCTGCTAGATGCGAGCTACGATGTCATATATTCATTCTTGAGCCATTATATTCCTTTGAAACCTTCCACTACTGAGTGTGTGACAGCTTTGTGACAGCAGATGGTAGTCATTTGGCTTGAGAAAACGAAATGAAAAAACATGGGCCAGACTGACTGGGCTCATTTAGAACAGCAGTGGACAGAGGCCAGACCAAGATTTTATTTATCAAGGGACATCCTGTAATGAAGACAGTTTCTCCCTGTCCATAACACACCCCCAAACTTCATCCTCATAGTGGGAAATGAAGCAGTTCGTCTACAGACTATTATACAATTGAAAGGTGGTCTTGTAAACTGGAACATTTGACCAGTGCACAGCATTCCATCTGACAGGTTTCTGTTCTTTCCTCTTCCTACTCCCTTTAATGGTACCTTTTTGTAGTGATTTCATTTCCACATTATCAGCTGTAATGTTAGCTCTTTGTAGTAGAGAGTTGAATCTTTAGGGGGCTATTAGTGAGTTGGCTCACACGTTTTCTGCTCAGGAACTGGAAGAGTTTTGATCAGCCAAGCCTTGTGCAGCTCTTTCATATGTTTTGATTTGCAATTGAAGCAGCTATGATAACAACAACGAAAAAGCTGTTTTTTATTTTGTCATAAAACATATCTGGAAGACATATGTCAAGGGAACATGTGGAGTCATTTTTGTCTAGAAT
Organism: Shinisaurus crocodilurus; assembly: GCA_021292165.1. Taxonomy (NCBI): domain Eukaryota; kingdom Metazoa; phylum Chordata; class Lepidosauria; order Squamata; family Shinisauridae; genus Shinisaurus; species Shinisaurus crocodilurus. The sequence continues at coordinate 266,719,811 of CM037876.1, forward strand.
AAAATCTGCTTTTCAAGACAGAGAAAAACCGGGAAGATTTCATATCTTTACTTAAAAAAAAAAATGCAATTGTCGCACAGACACCAAAGAAATATTCATTTGTAATTTCTATCCCCTGATATGATTACCACGGGATTCCAAAGAGGACCATGCTGTCTAATGTTGATTCTGATCTCCCAGTGGATGTTCCTTTCTTCTGGAATGGCTTGGTGTCAATTTTTTAGGAAGCATATTTGGCTCTGAGTAGAACGTCCGACTTATAGACAGCTCGTACTTACGAATGGACTTCCGGGTCCCCTGGTTCTACGTCATTTACGTAGAGTATAGTGTAGTATACGTAATTTACACAATTTGCATAAATGCCATATACTACGCTATACTGTTCTGACATACATACAAATGCGACTTATAAGAACAGAACTTAAGAACAGGACTTGTTTGTAACCTGGGGACTGCTTGTAAATACAGTGACAAATATCAAAGATGCAATATACCTCTAAGACTAATTTATTTATTTATTTATTTTGGCTGCTTCTTTTTATTGTGTTATATTTTAATACGCTTGTGTTTTTATACTGTTTTTGTTGTTATTTTTTTGTTGCTTTGTTTTGTAAACCGCCAACGGAACCTTTTGGCTGAGGGCGGTAAATAAATATATTAAATAAATAATAAATAAAAACCCTCATTTTTTTGCCCATCTTTTAAAAAATTGAACTAGTGGATAGCAATTTTGATTTGATATTTCATTCATTTTATATTCAAGATGCTGCTCTGTTAGTCTGTTGTGATGAGCTCAAACACTGTGCCAAAGGCAATTTGTCAGTGTCACCTCCACTACCACATTTCCATGATTGGATTAAACATTTGTTAATGTGTAATTAATAAAGAAAACACCACACAGCATTTTTCAATGATGGGTAAAAGTTTGGAATAGCATTTAATTTTGCCCCCACCAGGCAGGCATAAAATTATATACCGGTAGGTGTTTCAAAACCAACATATGCATACCCCAAAGAAATCTCACTGTAACCAGGCTTTCCCCAACAACTGTTTTGTTAGCTTGTGCTATCAGGCAGCAGTTCTGGCCAGCTTTAGCAGTGCTGTACAACCCCTTGAAGAAGACACAACATTCAGCAGTAGCTGCAACATGCCTATTATTTTTCTTGGAATGTTACATAGCGCAAAATGTATTTTTAAATCCTGGAGAAGTTACACAATTAGATGCCTTGTTTTTTGCATTTAAAGCATTTTTACTTTATAATAAGACAAGAAGTACAGATGTAAGAGTTGTAATTTAATCATTTTATTGCTATCTTTGTATATTTTGAAGAATTAGGTATTGTACTCCTGGGAAGCCATATTTTATGCCTAGTTGGGAAAATGAATAATGTAACAATATGCAAAATGTAAAGTTTTAGAACTTCACTACTGAGTAAGGCATATAAACTAATGATCTAGTTAAAATCCCTTGTGCACCATAATAAATATGGACTAAATTTGTCATTATAGCTTTAGACAGAAGTTTCAGGCAACAGATTTAATTAAATCCTTTTTTAATATTCATACTTCTAAACTGCATAATTCTGTTCTACTGTAAAACTGAATGCTATATTAAAACAAACAAAAACGGCAGATTACTAAATGGATATTAATGTGGAGTCAATAAGCATTTAATTCAGGGGAGAATATTGTGATGAGACTGTTCCATCTAGTTCAGGAGATCTTTGCTGAGATGCATACTCCTTGTGCACACAGCCTGCCTCCTGTTTTAATACTGACTTTTGTCATAGAGGTTAATTAGTTATTTATGGAACTCATAAAGGACACAGGAGAAAAACAGGAATACTTTTTGTTAGCCATTAAGAAGCAGTGATTATTGAAAGTCTAATTTAGACAGTGTATGAGCTAAGAGTTAGCTGGGACCATCTATTTTAATTTTCAATCAGTAGTGCTAATAGTGTCCAAATACTGGTGGATAATAAGAATGGCTTGGTAAAGCACTGTGTTGTCTTACTGTAATCATGCCTATCCTTACATTGGAGAACAAAAGGCATTATTTTACAATAAAGGACGCCTGTTGTCTTTTTTTATGACTCCTCTAAGCTTGCATTCAGAATTTGTAGCATAGACTGCAATCCTGTGGACACTTACTTGGCAGTAAGACCCACTGAAATGAGTAACGATGCATAGGATTAGGCTGATACACTTGTCAAGATAGGAATATACGTGGCTAAAAGCTGAGATTGTAAAGCCATGCATCTTTAGTTTTGTGTGTCCCTAGACTTTAGACCCAAACATTAGCATTCTCAATATGAAGAAGTTGGGCTGGATCTACATGTTACACACAAACATATATAAGAAAACCCTGATAGCCACATTTTCTAGGTAAAGCAGCTTTGGGACAGGGTACACGACCACCACTGTTTTTTTTGCTGCAACAGCCTTCCTCAACTACTTTTATTTTTATATTGCTGCCTTTTAAAAAAATGTGGGATCCAGAGATCCCATGAGCAGAGTCTCGCTCATGAAACTTTCCACTCTCAGAAGGGAAGAAAATATATTCCGAACACGTGCGCCCCCAATAAACGAGCGGGTTGGGATGGACCATGGTGTGGCGGTCTGGACAGCACCACCCGAGGTCCGAACACAGAACAAAGCAGACAGTAGCTTTTTATACACTTTTGCTATTTCCACTTCATGCTAGCAGCTAAGCTATACATCATGACTACTAACTGTTTGAAGCTGACAATTAAGCAAAACATTACTGCTAAGTTAATTAGCAGGGTGAGTCATGTTGGCACAAGCATTTGCAATTGAGGCCTGGTATCTACACTTGGCCCTGGTTCTCATCATAGCCGGCCATAGGGCAGGCGGACCTGGTGCTGGTTCTCAGCACCGCAAGCCTAATTACAGACAGATAGCGTGGACACTTCTTCTCGCTTTGCATGCCAAGAATTTATTAAGGTAGCTTGACCATCCTTTGACCCATCTCTGTGCTGGGAACCAAAGCAGCTTCTCATGGGACAGGTATGCTGGGAAGAGAGAGATGCTAAGATGCTTTCTAGGCCTCTCTCAGGCCCAAGGAAAATGGAGGGCACTTTTCTGGTTCAAAATGGATTCTCGCAGGCCTTACACCATTGTACAAGCTTGTCCTCTGCTTGTGAAATGTTTGATTTCATTCAATGAATCTCACGGACTACTTCTCTCATGTATGTTCCATGGTCCTTTGTCTGGTCTCCCATCCCACCTTCTCCTCTGGTGCAGCCATGTAGAGAATGTTGGAAGCTTTTGCTTTTGAACTAAGCAGAGTTCCTCATTACATCTGAACTTAGAGAAACTCTGTATTATCACAGGATATGTGCATCTAACATATGCCTGAACCTGTTTCTGTGTTTGAGGTGCAAGCCCTTTAGGAACAGCGGAAGTTGAGGAATTTAGTTGGTGTTAGAAATGACTCTTCCATCTACAATGCCTGGTTTTGCTTTTGCCAGAGGACAGTCTACTATCTGTTTGATAGAGCTGGCTCGGAAAACAAGCACCTTAGCTGAATTTACAGGAGCTAGTATGCATAACCAAGGGGCCCTGGTCTAGATAGTGGAGCGTTACCATAAGGTTACTAGGATGAATAACAGAAACCAGGCTTCACCCCAGAACAGGGAATTTTATTAGAAAAATATGAATGAAAGCATCATTATATACACAACTTGTTATAGGAAGACAGAAGTAAGAAGGCTAGCCCAGGAAGGGAGAGGGTGGAGAGACTGAGATGGGGGTGGGTGGGTGTTGTTACCTTTAGTCTGCTGAGACAAACAGAAAGGGAGGGGCAGAATCCTCAGCAGTAGATTAAATCCCAAAGTGGGGAGATCAGATGTTCCCAGTCTACAGTAGCGAATTCACCAGGCAGGAATGAAGGGACTCAAGAGACAAGGTATTCCCAGGCCACAGTAGGGCATCCACCAGGCAGGAACACAGGCACCTAGCAAGGAGTTTCAGTTTTACAGTGTGCCTGCTGGCATGATTGCTCTTAAAAGCACACTAAACACAGGGTTTCCTATGGTTTTAGGGGGGGAAAATCATACCAGGATGTCTTCTGAAAAGTGCTCCACCAAGGGAAACAAAAGGGTGAAGGTGCCAGAACTACTTTCTGAAAAGTGGATTGGTAGACACTTGATGGGTGAACCCATTTTAGAGAGAAAAAAAGTCACTACAGTGCAGAGGGCCCTTAGAATTGTCAATTAATGGATGGCAGGGTGCTGCCCTGATTGCATTAAGATGTGGGGAAAATTGGCTTGCACACCCAAGAGTTCCGTGGCCTGGGACATTCAGGCACTAGGATAATCCCCTCTCCATTTCAGTGGAGGCTGGCCCTGACAGGCACCAGCACTAGCTGCTAGGTCTTGCTAGCCTGACAACTACAGACCAATAAAATGGAAGTGTGGAGATATCTGGTTTAATCTATCATTTCTTTAAACAAGCCAGGATCAAATAATAGCTTATGATCCTAGCTTGCTCACTAACCATGGTATAAACTAACCAGAGTTCCCCTAGTAACAGGGAGCTCCATTTGATTTAAAAGAGGAAGCAGATGCATCCAGTCACTTCCTCATGGCTGTGCTAAGGGTGAGGGATGAGTGTGTGAACACAAGGCTTGCATACATAATACTAAATCATTGTTAAATCCAAACTGGGCTAACTTGAAGGGAAATGTATTACATAATGAACATATTGTGGAAAAGGGCTCTTTATTTAAAAAAATCCAACCAAGGTAGGAACATATAGCTATATGCCAAACCTTACCATGCTACATGCAATATTGAAATTGTCTGATATGTATAAACCATTTCCAGGGATCAAAAACACAGTTCTACCCTGATCTCTTATGTCAGAAACGTGTATGACGTTTAAAATCCAATAGTGATGGACAGTGATTTCTCATTACCAGGTCAAATGCTCACTTCACTGAACATACTTCATTTGGTTTTGTTTTACTTGCTGCTTCTATAGTACTAGTTTAGGAGCAAGAAAAAAAGATTACAAAAATAGCAAAGCGGTAAAAGAAATAGTTTTAGAGGATGATTTTTTGACCTTATCTGTTGCAGATATTGATGTGCTTTTATTATTGTTCCTGAAAGACAGCCCCTTTTTCCCTGTGTTTTGTTGTTGTCACAGGATGTATGTTATTTTCTATGCAGCTACTTAGTTTTGTAATTAGAATATCTTGTCTTCCTCACCCATGTTAAAACGTGTTTGTGTTATTGAAGGGCATATTATAAATATTTTACATATTTATATATTTTCTATTATGTAAATTGGTAGAAACTATCAGAGAGGTGAAGGAGATTTAAGAATAAAGTTATGAAAGATTTTCCTTTGTGTGCCACACACTCAGCTAGCTAATGCTACAAAGGGCATATTTCTTTAAAGTTTTGAAAGTCAACAAGGAGTACAATCTACTGGGAAGTCTTCCTGCTTAGCTTGGCTTCCATTCATTTCAATGGCACTTACATGGGAAAAGATTCCAATGAACTGAGCCCAAGGTTGAGTACAGCAGAACATGGACACTTTTACAGATTTGGTCTGTATTATAAGGAAAATAAGAATGTCTAAAATATTACTTCAACTTTTGAGTTTGTGACCACAATCTAGAGAGGTACTTCAGGAGTAACTTCAGGTTTGTATAAGCTCCACATGACTTTCCTGGTTTTCCTCCCCTCTTGGAATAGAAGATTCATGTTGAATGACAAACTGCTTTTGAAACTCCTCTCTGTTGTTCTGTGGTGTGAAAGAATCACTACCTGAGATATGCTAGTCTAATCCTTGCTGGGCATTTAGAGCCAGTTTTGTGATTTTCTAGCCTATAATTCAAGGCAACCAAAAGGTAATGGTGGTTGCTATGTCCAAGCCACTTTCTTATGGTTACGTAATCCCATCCTTAATATGATCACTATGGTGAAAGTAAATCATGATTGTAGTTCTCATTCCTCATTTTGATAAGTTTTTATCAAAACACAAAACCCAACAAAATTCTCACTAATCCCTACATTTAGGTGAGATTGATAAGACTGAGGCCAGCTGCTGGTATTTGTACAGGGAATTCTAAACAAGAAGTCACTCACAGGCCTTGTTCTCCCATTCTGATGGGAGCTGAAGATATCACCTTTGTGGGCAGTAGACAAAAAAACACCCACTTCCCATTTGCACTCAGACTCTATTTCCTCTCAGCCAGAGAAGCCACTATCCAGACTTATAACAGCATTTGCAGCTCCATCCAAATACACATCTTGTGAAATTGTTACCTGACAGGTGCCATTTCATCTCTTAGGCCGGTTTCTTAGTCTAATAAGAAATGTGTTGCCACTAAATGAAAAAAGTGGCAGCTCTGTGTCAAATACCGTAAGTAGCAAGGTACCATTTTAAATGGTGGCTTTTTTCGAGAATGTGGAAAAGGATGAGAAAGAGGGGGGAATGGTTTTTATAAGGAAAGTCCCCCCCCTTTCTCTCTCCTCCAGAAGTCTGCCAGCTGTAGTAACTGTGTTATTTTCAATTAGACTTAAACCGTGCCTGTGTATACAAAAGGCAGGTGTCACTGTGGAGAATGAGCTGCTGTGAGCTGCTTGTATTAGTGAAGCTCTAAGAATACTACCTGATGGAGTCATATTTCTGCTCTGGTCCACCTATCATTATGTTGGGACTTGAAAAAGATACTAGGAGAGGATATATTGTGGAGTAATATCCTTCCTATCTCACGTTAGTGAGATCAGCAGAGTAGAGTCCCTTTCCAGCTTAAAAGAAGCTTAGATTTGGCTAGTGTTAGCCAGTTAGCATTTGGTAATCCAGGATGCTTTAAGGCAGACTGGATTTCTCTGGTTTTGCCCCCTTTTCTCTCCCTCAGAACAATAATCAGAGACACAGTCTTGTAAAAGTTAAAAGTAACATTTACTCACTCAGATTATGCAGTTTCATTCAGGCAGGCTTAAAAGCGTTTCTTACAGTTGGTTACAAGTTCATTTGTAGTTACTTGGGGTCTGAACTTGTGGAGTTCAGACCAGCAACTCTGGCTACATGCTGCTACAAGGACCACCTGGAGACAACAACCTGGTGGTGCCACGCTCACTATGGGGTGGGCTAAGATTTTAAAATTTTATACTGTTTTAATGTATTTTAATGGAGAAAAATGTTTTAATGTATTTTGTTCTGTTTTATTTTCTGTACATCGCCCAGGGTGGCTGGTTTGCCGGCCAGATGGGCGATAGATAAATGCAAATAATAATAATAATAATAATAATAATAATAATAATAATAATAATAATAATAGAGTCTGAACAGAAAGAGGAAGAAGCTGGGAGCTATGCCCACTTCCTGTTCAGGCTGTTAATTATTCAACGAGTATCTTCCAGTGATCTTAACTATTTCACCCAACTACCTGGTGAAACATGAGCCATAGGTTTTGACTGCAATTTTAATTATCCAACACACCCCTTCTCAGGCAAAACAACACAAATTCATTCACAATTTTATTAATCCACCCACAGTCCCATTTTGACTCGAAGATTCTAGAAACTGTCTCTTGGTAGAGGCTTGGTTAGGATGTCAGCAGTCATTTCCTTAGTATGACAGTATGTCAAGTCCATCTTAGACAGCCTCTGAGCTTCACGCACATAATGATACTTCACCCTGATGTGCTTCGTTCTGGCGTGGAACTTCTCACTCTGGGACAGTCTCAGGCAACTCTGGTTGTCTTCCATCAGGCAAACAGGCTCCTTTCGCACCAACCCAAAGTCTTTGATCAATTGATCCAGCCAGGCCACCTCTCTGCAGGCTTCTGTGGCAGCTATGTATTCAGATTCTGTAGAAGACAAAGCTATACAGTTCTGTTTATAACTGCCCCATGCAATTGGACCATTTGCATACATGAACACATACCCGCCAGTGGATTTGTAGTCCTTTGAATCACCAGCCCAATCAGCGTCCGTGTACCCCATTAGTTTTGGGTTGCTGTCAGCTGGTAACTTTAGCTTACAGTTCATGGTTCCTTTAAGATAGCGAACCACCCTCTTTACACCAACCCAGTCAGATTCAGTGGGATTACTCACTTTCCTGCTGAGAATCCCCACTGCACTCGCAATGTCTGGCCTACAGGTGGTGGTCAAGTAGAGAAGCTTTCCTATTGCTGACCTGTACTTGTTGTCAGGCAAAGGCTTTGACTCTTCCTGGTTCTTTAGAAAGTCAGTGTTCATGGGTGTGGCGACTGGATGTGCTTCTTGCATCTCCAGGCTGTTAATTAGTTCAGCAATCTTCTGCTTCTGACTTAGTAGAAAAGAACCATCTTCTTCTCTCTCTATTTGGATTCCAAGGTAGTAGTGTACTTTTCCTAGTTCTTTGACTCCTACATCCTTGCTTAAATGTTTCACAACCTCTATGTAGTCTGTCATTTGCTGTTGCAATGATCAAATCATCAACAAATGCAAGAACGTAAGAGAGTTGTCCATCATTGCATTTGGTGTACAAACACTTATCTGCATTCCCTTGTTTGTACCCTAGTTGTGTCAGCATCTTGTGTAACTTTATATTCCAGGCCCTGGCAGCCTGCTTGAGTCCATACAAGCCCTTCTGGAGCTTGCACACCAAATGGGCTTCCTGTGGTTTGACAAAACCCTTTGGCTGTTTCATGTAAATCTCCTCTGAGATTTCACCGTACAAAAATGCTGTCTTTATGTCAATGTGCCTCACCTCCATCTGTTTTGAAGCCGCTATGCTCAAAAGCGTTCTCACTGTGCTGTACCTCACAGTGGGGGCAAATGTGGCATCATAATCTTCTCCATATTGCTGGCTGAAGCCTTGAGCTACAAGTCTCACTTTGTAGCGCTGCACTTCCCCTTCTGCCCCTTGCTTAATTTTAAAAATCCACTTACTTCCTATGGCCTTCTTTCCAGGAGGTAGGTCAGTAAGCATCCATGTCTTGTTCTGATGCAGTGCATCCATCTCCTCCTGTGCAGCCTTCCTCCAGAGACGGGCTTCTGTGTCTGGCATCTCCTTTATCTCCTCCCATGTAGAAGGTTCTTGGGGTAGCGCCGACCCTGCAGAGTAGGACAGCCAGAGTGGTGGAACATCTCTGTTGGACCTAGATGACCCTCTGACCTGTGGTTCTGGAACCGCGTCAGCTTCATCATCCTCCTCCAGTGCAGGCATGTCCTCATCACTCTGCTCCTCTTCGTCTCTGCTGCTGCTTTCAGGGGTTGGGTACTGTGGGGCTTTACCTCCTCTTGCCAGCTCCTTGCGCTGCAGTTCCTTTATTGTGCTTGTGTCTCTATGTCCAAGTCTTCTGCGCCAAAGCTCCAGATCAGCCTCATCCTTCTTCTTTGGGCACGCCACTTTAGCAGACTGAGATTCTGAAACAATAACCTCATACACGCCATTGATCAGACTAGCTTCAACAAACACTTTACCATTTTTGGACACTTTACACTTGTCACCTTCAAACAGTACTCTGAAGCCTTTCCTTGCTAAAGTGGAGACACTGAGCATGTTGCAACTTAATTTTGGAACGTAGATAACTCTGTCTACACAGTTCTTTCTGGTTTCACCACCAACCTTGCAGTGTAGAACTCCTGAGCCTGCACCTTGTGCCTTTATCACATTGCCATCTGCAATCTGGATATCCTCACTTTGTGATTCTTCAATCTCATTGATTTCTTTGAAGAATCCTCTCTCGTGTGAGAAATGGCTCGATGCACCCGAATCTATGACCCATTTGTTTGACTTACTTTTGTAACAGTTAGCTGCTAAACTCTTCTGTTGCATCAGTAAGCTATTCTCATCAATCCCCTTCTTTTCCTTTTGCTGCCTAAAAGGTGGGGGGGCTTCTTTGTCTTCGGGGCTTTACAGAACTTGGCTATATGTCCCTCTTTGTTGCAATTAAAGCAGACAATTCTTTTGGATTTGCCTTTCCCATTCCCTTGGGACAAGTAGTTTGAGTCACTTTGCTTAGAATGCCTGATTGGAGATTCTTCCCTTCTCTCAACACATTCTTCTCTCAAATGACCAATTATATCTTTTAGGGTTAAATCTGGGACACTGTCCATTCTGGATATAAAAATCTCAAACTTATATCCCAGTGACCCCAGGAAGTAGCAGACCTTCTGATCTTCATTCATCACGTATTCTGCCAGTCTTAACGTTTCAATAATAGTTAAAAACTCTTCCACATGACTTCCACAATCTTTCTTGCACTCAAGTTTCAAATGAAACATATCTCTCATTAGGCACCTGTGAGACCGCTTGCTTGTAAACCCAAATGCCTTTTCTAGATTATGGAGCACTTCTCTGGCTGTTTCCCCTTCTCCAGCAAGGATCATTTGGCAATCAGTTAAATTTTCTATGATAACAGATATTGCTATCCTGTTTTGCTTTTCCCATTCTTTGGCTGCTGCTCTGGCCTCTTCACCAGCGCCACTGGGCTTATCCTCTTTAATACAGCCCAGGACTTCAAGTCTGTCCAAAATCACTTTCAATCGCCTATTCCATTGTATGAAATTTGCTTCAGTTAATTTGGGCAGCCTGGAGAAGCTCTCTCCTCTTGAGTTTCCTCCGCTCATCTTCAGGGATCAAAAATCAAGAAAAATGCCCAAAAATTCAAAATTGGGGGGGAAATGCCAAACTCAAAAGTGGAAAAATGTGCAAAACTCAAAAACTGAAAATGCCCCAAACTCAAAAACCTTCACTGCCTTACTACTGCCTTCTGAGGAAAGGGGGTTTCTCTTTCACAAGGAGACAATGGAGTCACCATGTGCTCACCAGGGAACAAAGAAAAATATGGCCGCTTTGGATTCCTCTTCTCCCTGAAGAGAATCCAGTGGCATCCACCAAAATGCTACCAAAACAATCTATTCTGGGCCCATAACCCGTGTTGGGACTTGAAAAAGATACTAGGAGAGGATATATTGTGGAGTAATATCCTTCCTATTTCACATTAGTGAGATCAGCAGAGTAGAGTCCCTTTTCAGCTTAAAAGAAGCTTAGATTTGGCTAGTGTTAGCCAGTTAGCATTTGGTAATCCAGGATGCTTTAAGGCAGACTGGATTTCCCTGGTTTTGCCCCCTTTTCTCTCCCTCAGAACACTAATCAGAGACACAGTCTTGTAAAAGTTAAAAGTAACATTTACTCACTCAGATTATGCAGTTTCATTCAGGCAGGCTTAAAAGCGTTTCTTACAGTTGGTTACAAGTTCATTTGTAGTTACTTGGGGTCTGAACTTGTGGAGTTCAGACCAGCAACTCTGGCTACATGCTGCTACAAGGACCACCTGGAGACAATAACTTGGTGGTGCCACGCTCACTAGAGTCTGAACAGAAAGAGGAAGAAGCTGGGAGCTATGCCCACTTCCTGTTCAGGCTGTTAATTATTCAATGAGTATCTTCCAGTGATCTTAACTATTTCACCCAACTACCTGGTGAAACATGAGCCATAGGTTTTGACTGCAATTTTAATTATCCAACACATTATATAACTACAATGCTTGCAGGGCTCATAGCAAATTATATGCTTGCAGGGCTCATAGTGAGCCAGTGTGGCGTAGTGGTGAGAGTGTTGGACTGGGACTCAGGAGATCTGGGTTCTAGTCCCGGCTCTGCCATGAAACTCACTGGGTGACTTTGGGCCAGTCACTGACTCTCAGCCTAACCTACCTCACAGGGTTGTTGTTGTGAGGATAAAATGGGGAGGGGGAGGAGGATTATGTACGCCGCCTTGGGTTCCTTGCAGGAAAAAAGGCAGGGTATAAATATAATAAATAAAAAAAAATAAAAAGCAAACTTGGTTCTGCATATTTATAGAAGATTTGCAAGACATATAGGAAAGTTATTTTATGCCATTACCATTCCCAGCCATTAAAAGGATTGTGTTCAGTATGATAATTCAGAAGCTCTGTTCAGGGATTTGGGCCACATGTAGGTACAGCATTGTACCCATCCTCTGTTGTGTATCCTGCTGTGACTGGTTTAGTCTTAGTCTTGAGGCAGTAATGGCACAACTCTGTCTCAAAAGGCAGTCGGAGGTCAGTAACACAAGCAACCACTCCAATACAAACACAATCCAAGAAACAGGGTCATATCAGGAATCCAGAGATGAACAGCACAAGAGATCAAGGAGGAGCAAGGATTCAAGGTATTGGGAATCAAAATAAGGTATTTTTCCAGTAGCCTCCGTGCCTAAGACTGAGGCTTATAAGCTGGAGCTTCCAGGGCCCAACCCAGGACTCACTTGCAGCACATCAGAGGCTTCTGGGAGAAGTCCTCCTCTTGAGGAGGGGCCTACTCATGAGGAGTCCTTCACTAATGAGGAGCCTTCCTTTGTAACTGGGCATTCCTTCTCACAGGGGTTGTTCTGGTCTGTCTCTTGAGATGTCGGCACTCTTGGGGGCTAGCTGGTCACTCAGCCGCTGTCTCAGAAGCTGAGTTCCCTCCTCTTGTGGGGGCAGACCCACAGCCATCTCTCCCAAGGGCATAGGGTCCTCCTTGTCTTCCCACATGGGCTGCTCTTTGATGCTGTTTGTCACTGGGAGCTTTAGCTCCTCCTCTGAAGAGGATGCCTCCAGTGGAGCCATGACACTATGATGAGTACCAAGCCCGATGCCAAACATAGCACTGCTCTGCCCTCTGTTATAACACAAGTAACTTTTCAGACAACTTGTTTTTATAATATAATCAAATTGCTTTCTTGGAGAGTTCTTGTTCTGTAGCCTTCTCTTGTGCTGACTAACTGAAGTCCCATTCATTTCAGTGGGTCTACTCTAAGTAGGACTTATGGTGGATAAGAACATCTATAGGAGGAAATCCTGCGTGCCAGAGAAGAAAACACCCTGGTCTCTTATCACCACCAATTTCACTTCTGACAATGAGGAACACTGATCAGGGGTCAGGGCCTCCCAAGACAGTTCCAGTACATGGGCAGGTTCGTATGAGAGAAAGCAGTGCTTTGGGTAGTCTAGTCACAGATTTTTAGTGTTCTGAAGGCAAGAAGCAGCCCTTTCAATTGTTCCTAGAAATTGGCTGGGAGTCAATTTCAACTGACTGAAGATTTTTCACCAGAGGACTAAGGCTCAAACTACACAGTTATTTAACACCGAATGAGCCACCAGGTTGAATATGCAATCCCCGCTCAGGAGCTGTCATATCGTGCAAGCCCGGCGAGTGTGTGAACAACCTTTGCATAGCCCTACAACAGACTATGGATTATGTGAGAGTTGTTTAGCTCTTGCATAGCCGACACTTGTCAGGGTCGCACAACATGACAACCCCGAGCGGGGTTGCAAATTCAAAATGGCACCCGCACCCACCGCAGCCTCACTGTGGGTTAAATAACCCACCGTGGGCTGTTGTGTTGTGCGAACAGCCCCAGTACATTAATTACCTAGCGTGTAGCGGATCCCTCTATTTGTTTTTGGCTCTAGTGAAAGTGTGCATGGCCCTGACGTGGATTGGGACCACAGCACACCAAGAGGAGAGGATAAACCTTCACACACACACACACACACACACAATTTGCTTCCTGAACTTGCTCCCACTGTGCACACGAGTTAAACAAAAAAGGAAATTAATCGCCATAAGTATCAATGGAGACTACTGTATTTTTCTATTTTTAATCACCATACAAGGGATGGGAAGCAGATAGTGTTGGGGGGAGGCTCAGTCTGCCCCTCCTACTGACCTGTTTTCTCAACTGAAATTCGGGCCATGTGCACTTACATTAGTGTAAAAAACAAAGAGAGTGGTCAGCCACATGCTATGCAATTAACATAATGTGTAGTTTGACCCTAATATATTCAGAGCAGCAAGTCCTGATTAACAATGTGGCCACCGCATTGTCGTTTCCTAGCAGATTTCAAAGAAGCACCCTGTATGTAAAGCACATTGAAGCTGTCCAATCTGGAGGTTCATACAATTGAGACATGACATTCAAAACAGATTCAGGAGCTAATGCCCTGGTGAGCTTTGACTTAAACCTTTTTCTTGGGGTATTCTTTGGGAGCATGTGTTCGCTTGGATTAAGAGGGGGTAAGATTGTGTTGCTGGTGTCTTTAAAGCAGGGGAGGGCAACCACTTTTGGCCTGGGGCTGGATTAATCCCCCCCCCACAAGCCATTGGCCCGGCTGATGTCAAGGGAGTGGGAGCGGGCTGAATTTCCACCGCTACTGTGATGTTATCCACCCTACCCACTTTTCAAAAAACAATTCTCCATGCAGAGAGAAGCACAGAGCTTGGGACCAGGATACCTGCGAGAATGCCTCCTCCCATATAAATGTGCCCAACCATTGTGATTATTCAGAAAGAAACCATGTGCTAATTCTGTTGCAATTTAGGAACATGACGTTAAAAATATTTTTATTTGTCTTGGCACTTACTGATTTATGACACCTGCCTTTTGATTTTTAATGTACAGCCACTGATCGTTTTAGTTATAATATTTATATTTTTATTATTGTACCCCTCCTGTATATGTTATACATGACAGGTAATATATAAATACTTTCAAATAAGTAAAGGCACTCTTCTGAGGAATGCAGTAATTTTCAGACAAGAAGAGGCTAGCAGGGAGTCTTTGGGAAACATGAAAATGTCTGTTCAGTATGGAGAATAATAATACTTAGCATTTATTTAGTTATATAGAGTGCTCAAATCACTTCATGTACATGATCTCAGTAACTCTTAGAACAACCGTGTAAGCTAAATGAGTAAATTATCCCTGTATTGCAGATTATGGGGGTGGAGGAATGAGACTTAGTGATTGGAGGTTGGCGAAGACCAACCAGTGGGCTCATAGCTAATGTAAGGGTAAGGTTTGGATTGGGGACATTCCATTGCACACTCTTAGGCTTAGTGTGCTCATTACGCTGCCTTTTGCATCTTTGATATAGGAGGAAGTACCCTCTTTGCTTTCTCTGGTCTTTGCCATGTTTGGAATACAGCAAAAAAATTTACTACCTATGGGCAAGAGGCCATAGAGTGTTGATATGAGTTCCCATTTCAGCATTTTCCCTGAGCATCTTCCAGCTCACAGTTTACATGTATGTTACAGGTCTCAAGCTGGCCAGGCAGGGCTCTGGAGAGAAAAGGGGTTGCTGTTTTCTTAAATGAACTGCAGCATCTCCAAAATTCAGCAGCCGCCACTGAGTTGTAAAAGCTGTTGAAAATTGGAAATAGTTTTGTTCAGAAACCTGACATGATTTGCTGGTAGTGACATCTGATTTGACAATGAGCAGTGATTTAGGTCTGCCTGTAATAAGTGAATTAATCTGAGTTAAAACATAGTGATCTGTCATGTTTAGAGATACCTCAACAGCTGGCTGACTTGTCCTCTGTCAGGCTAGTTTGTCCTGTGCAAATTTTCTGTCAAGAAAGGAAAAGAACTGTTGAGAGAAAATTACATGGCAGTTTTAGAGTTAGTGATGAATTCTTTTCCTGCCAATGTACCAGCTGTGCCAGCAACACTGGTTTTTGTGGTATTAATCAAATATCTCGCTTGCAGCACCTTCACTTTCCCAAAGGCTAAAAGATGAATCTGTCAAAAATTTCAGTGGGATTTGCCAACAGCTTTTCTGAGCTCAAATACTAGTGTGTGCACTTCGGATGTTCAAATAAGGCTTTTAGGGATGTGGCTCTGGGAATTAAAAGTTGTATTGGGTAATTTTCTTTTATACTTAACCAGGATTCAAAGCCAGCTTTGCAGTGAGCAATGATCAAGTTAAAGAGTCTGGGAAAAGGCCAAACACTCAAGCTTTATTAATGTATTCCATTTACTGACTCATACCTAGGTATTTATTTTTAGATGTAGTTTTGCAATTAGTAAGGTACAAGAACAATTGAAGGCCATGAAGTAATCATACCACCTTGCCAACTTTTACGGACAAGGCAGTATCAGAGAATGCCAATTTGTGTAAGAAAGCCCATGCCTTCTTTTGTGTATTAGAACACAGTGATCACTTAGATTCATTTTTCTATTGATTCATTTAAAAGTATAGCCCTCCCTGTCCTATAGATTGAAAGCAGCTTACATGATGCTTGAGTTTACATCGTTACTGTACATAAATGTCACATAGTGGCTAGTTAAAAATGAATTGCTAATTCTCATGCAGTGGCTAGATGGAAACTAATTGCATGGGAAGGGAAGGGTTAAACATGTGGTTCTGATGGAAATGGGGTGTGTGCACGCCTAGGATTAAAGGGGGGGGACCCTGACATGGCTGCAGTCTATGCGGTTACTAGTTAGGTGCTCAGTGGCTCTGAGCAAATGACCATCTCTCTACCTAATCTACCCCACAGGGTCGATGTGAGGCTAATATGCTACATTGAGCTTCTTGGTGATGGGAAGGGATTCCAAACATAAATAAACCTCCAGTGCTGATTATCATTGGGAGAAGGGAAGGTGGGCCTAGATTCAGTCTCCCTCAGTTGCCAAACATGAGATCAGTGCTGTCAAAACTGACAGGTTCGATCATTTGCTCAATAATGATTTGCAGTACATCTGTGTTTCCAGGTGGTGGATACAAAATCCCCTCAACCACAAAGTTCCCTTCTGGGAATGTGGAGGTTAAAGTGTGAAACTATTCATATCTGCCAAATCAATTAAACGTTCAGTTCTGTATGATACTTTTAATTATCTATTGGTATATACGTGTTGATAAACATCGCAATGTCTGCCCTGCAGGTTAATGGCTTCTGTTTGGTGTGGGGTTAGTCTGCCATATTTGGCTGGCTTCCATTGTTGTTTAACCAGGCAGTTATTTCTGGTTGTGTGCTCCTACCAGTAGTCCTACCATATAACTGTGTCCTCTGCCTGTGGTTGATTTATAGTGCAACAGCTGGAAGTAGGTATTGTATCTGATGTTGAAAGAAGAGACTGGAAAATATCAGAGTACCTTAGGCAGAAATGCTATACCCGCTTACCTGGGAGTAAGCCTCACTGAACTCAGAGGGAACTTAATTCCAAATAGACATGTATAGGATTGCACTGTCCATTTCTTAATCCCAAGTCTGGGATATACATTTCTGTTTTTAAATTAAATCTTTATTTTAGCGTTTCCTTTGGTTTACATTCCACACAGAAAACAGCAAACGATATGGAGAAAGCAAAAGGAGAGGTTGGGAGGGAGCTGGGAAAGGATATTTCCTATGAAAATGTAGTTAATACTAGGAATTTGGATATGTGTTTCTAGTATTTTTTGTGGCTATTGGTTTCTGTAAATTATTACTATGATCGATAGGGCTGCAGACAGTAACATTCATTGGGCTTTTCAGTCTCCACTTCCTACAGCAGTCTGAAGTGCCACCCAAGCTACTCTTGGAGGCTAATGACCCTTTGGAGCAGCATTTGTTGTGACACAAGTAGCTGTGTAGCTGGAAAGGAAGGGTTTACCCACTTGAGTGAAAAAGCATTGTGCATGCTACGGTTGGCACACTGATCACTTGACTAGTCGACCACCAATTATTTGACCAGGTTCTATGGACTTTGAAGAAGCCCGAGTGCAAGGTGAAAGGGAGAAACGTGCTAAGCGAAAAGCACGTCAAATGAATCCTTTACAGGACCATCTTCCATCTGGTAACCTGTGTCCTCACTGTTTGAAGCTGTGTGGATCTAGAATTGGCCTCCACAGTCACTTACGGACCCATCGCTAGAGTCTACACAATTTTCTTTAGAATTTCCTCCTTTTAAAATCTCCTTTTTGTAACGGCGCGAGGCGGGACGGGACCCGCGGGCGAGTCACGAGTGATTGCCTGATGATGATGATGATGATGATGATGATGATGATGATGATGATGATTTGACCAACTATTCCAAGAATGCCACTTTTCAGAAAACACCTTACCTTATTTAATTTCATTTTGGAGTCATTTGTTAGTAAGAGCAGGAGGAGTAAGGGCGACTTGACCCTGAGCTCTCTAGTAGTCAGGGGCCAACCTACCAGCATAGCATGGCTCCTGGCTATCTTTGTAGTCAAACTGTCAAGTCATATTTCTAGTCAACTACCTTTATTATGCAAACTTCAAACAAGCAAGAATTGCCTCAGGCTACACACAGTATCCTCATGCAGCCAAAAGAGACAAAAGTTCCAGGCAGGCTTTGCATAACACAGTACCTTGTAAGCTTCAGTTAGTTCCCTGGGTTAGTGCACCATGAAAGAGTTGTCACAAAACTGACACTGTCTACTATGGCCCGCCCTTCTCAAGCTGAGCCAGTCCCTCCCTCAAGGTGGGTCTTTCCACAGGGTCACCTTCTTAGCTGCGTCTTTTTGAACACCACATGTCCTTGCATTGCCCTTCCCTTTTCAACTGATGCCTAACTCTTGGGTCTCGTATTCCCACCCCCTCCTCCTCTTTGTTAGGAGCCTGCATTCCCATGGCTGGCTGACCTCCGAAAGATTACAGGATGACAGCTGGGTTTCCTCCTCTCTGCTCCTGGTTCTCACTGGTCTCCTGCTCCCACACCCTTGGTGCTTCTCCAGCAACTTCCCCTTCCCCTTCCCTGTCTTACTCAGAATCAGTTCCCATGTCTTCTTTGGGCACATCTGCAGAGGTGTTGAGCCCAATCCCTACAGCTTCTCCCATTGGCTTTCTGCTGTAACTGAAGGCATCTACAAACAGGAATGCAAAGAGTAATCAGTGGCAAAGGCCACAATCTAATGTAGCCTTCCCCAACCTGGTTGGGAATGATGGGAGTTGCAGTCCAGCGCATCTGGGTAGATTGTTGGACTAAAACCAGGATGTCCAGGTACAAATCTTTATTCAGCCATGAAGCTTGTGAGGGAATATTGGGCTTGTCACGCAGTCTCAGCCTAGCCTAGCTTAATGGGTTGTAGAGTGGATAAAATGTGGGAGGGACTATGGGCAGTGTCCAGTACTTCCGCTGTGCCTCTGCTCATACAGTTGTGCCCCCAGGGCCAACTGCTAGTGCAGCAAGAACTAGCACTTCCTAAAGCAACTAGGGAAATGAGTAGAAACAATAGCTTCCTGAATGGGATGGGTCAGCAGTGCTCCCTTCTGCAAGCTCCACTGATCTTCTCCATTCCAGAAACAAGTTCCCTGTTCCACTCATTTCTGATTTCTTCTTGAACCTCTAGCTTCCCGTTGTACTAATGGTAGGTCCTGCTAGTGCACCGGCAGCATTGGATATGTTTGCTGTTCTGAGCTTGATTGGGGAAGAGCAGAATAAAAATGTAGTAAAATAAGTAAAATAAATAATCCATTACAGTGTTCTTTTTTAGCAGTTAATGTCATTGTTTCATAATAATGCCTACCGTAATTCATTTATTTTTGTAATTAACACAAGTATATAATATGTTGATGATTCTCTTCATTCTCATACTGTTAATGCTTTAAAAATACTTGATCATTTTTTCAAGCAGCCCTCTGTGCAAGTGTGTAATGTATTTTACAATGAAGAAATTGAACTTGGGGTATTTTAAATCATGCTATTGTTTAACCAAAAAAGGTATATTATTTTGGATGTGGTGTATTTTACAACTTGACAACTTGGAACTTTGTAAACTGGCAATTGAGAACAAGTGAAAGTATCCATTTATCTCATATATGTCTTGTTGAGGCAAAGCTGTCAGAAGAAATCTTATCACATGGAGCCCCATTTGTTTTCTGTGGTGATTTATGATAGTTTTGAAAAGGTCTTGTGATCCCATAGGCTGCCACAATTCTCTGACTTTTCTCTATCAATGGATCAGATTTTTGACATTTTTCTGAGAGCATTCAGAAAAGATTTGATAAATCAGCTTGTGGTGTTTATTTTAATTGATCTGAAGCCCATTCCTTCAAGAATTCATCAAATCTTGTGACAGGAGTTGGGTGTGCTGCAGTGAAATGAAAGAATTGGGTTGGCCATGCTCCTGTGATGATGATATAGATATTTTGTTGAAAGTTTATGCTCACAGACAAGAAGATGTCATAACTAATATAGTGTGTTGTAAATCTTTTGACACAGATTCTAATTCATAAATCTCACCCATCACATGTGATTCATGAAACGATAGACAACCTTTGATGAGAAGGTACTTTTGTATGTGCTCCAAGTTCTTTGCTTTTTTCACTCTCTCTTTCATAAATAAATCACCCAAGAACAACAATTATATTATGAAACAGGACTAGTAAAAGACTTTTTGTTGCATATTTTCTTCATCTTGTGAATGATAAAAAAAAACCCTTCTTGCAGATGAACAAACCATGCACCACTTTATTTATTTATTTTCATCACTTATGGGTCTTTAAAGCAATCTTAAACTGACCTTGAAAAGCTCTAAAAATGCCTGGGAGATTAAAAAAGGTCTTCACCTGGCACCGAAAGGACCACAACATATGCATCAGGCAAGCCTCTCTGGGAAGGGCATTCCTATTTAGATCTGGGAGAATGTTTAGCTTTTTAATATTGGTTCTTGTTGGATATGCTCATAGCTAGCTGATAAAATGCAGAACCAAAGTTCTTTTTCTGTACAGAAACATCCAAAACGTCTCAGTAACCATTGCCCTAATGATATCTTCAGCTCCTTCACTCTCCTTAATATGGTTTTTGTTTTCAAGGAAACCAGTGTGGAACCAACCAGAGGCATTCTGGAATAACTCTGAACTGGAGTTATTTCACATAAAACTCTAGCTCATCTGCATTTAATGTGCTGGGAATTGGGCTATCCCCTAAACAACTAAGCTTAAATATCTGCCTTCCTTGGGAGTTGTTAAAGTTCAGCAGAATTAAGTTAACTTTGGCTGGATCATGTCTGAGGTTTGTTTCTCAATATATATTTTTTTCAGTCTCTTGCCTCAGCTGTTCACTTGTAAACAGGTTGAAAAGAGGTGACTTTACAGAGATACAGCATTTCCTGTAGTATCAGGGAGAGAGGGCACCAGGGAGCAAAGGGATGGGGGCTGTACAAGGAGAGCATAGGAACACTGGAAGTGATGCCATCGGCCCATCTAGCTCACTGTTGTTTACACTCAGGGCCGGCGCCACCACTAGGCCAACTAGGCGGCTGCCTAGGGCGCATGGCGAAAGGGGGCGCAGACCCACACAGACACTCGCCCTTCTCTTCCTCCTCCTCCAGGAACGGACGAGGAAGGGAGGGCGCGGGGCCTGCGCTCCGCTTTCCGCGACGTGTGTACGGAAGAGGAGGAGGAAGACAGGAGCGAGCAAGCCTGATTTCTTGGCGGTGGCAGCGGCAGCAGGAGCGCGCGAGGCGTCAGGCAGCCGGGGCTCGCTGCGCTTGGCACGGATCTGGGCAAGGAAGCCGAGGAGAGTGGCCGGGCGGGCATGGGGCAGCAGCAGCTGCACCCGTGAAGGCAGCTCCGCGCGGGGCCGCTCGCTTGGCACCGAATCCCGAATGCCGCTCCTCCTCCTCCGCCTTCTCCTCCGGGCTCCCCCTCCCTCCCCCCCTTGTTCCTTCAGGCAGAATCCAATGGGACACCGCAGGAGCAACAAGCCCCCTGCCCCTCCCTGCTGTGATGCAGAGCTGTTTTTGGCTCACCGCAGCTTTTTTGTCACTTTAAATTTTTTGTGGGGGGAGATCGCTGTTTCGGCAGCCAAGACCTTGGATAGCTACTGCCAGGTAGAGTAGCTCGCCTCTGTCCACCAGGGCGCAGCTGGAGCAGCTGGTGGCTGCTGATCCACCTCAGCTTGGCGCCTCTTCTTGCCTTCCTTCCTCCCTTCCCGGGCCGCGGAGGCCAGCGGCGGCGGCAGCAGCGGCAGCAGTAGGAAGCTCGCTCGTTCAGGCGACTCTTCCTCGCCGCCGCCGGGACTGCCGCCGCCGAGGGAGGGAGGGCTCAAGTGGGAGGGGGGCGCTAAATATTTTATTTTGCCTAGGGCGCCAAACTTCCTTGCACCGGTCCTGTTTACACTGACTGCCAGTGGCTTTTGAGGTTTTCAGATAGTGGCCTTTCTCAGCCTTGGAGATGACAGGGATTGAACTTGGCATTTTCTGCATGCAAAATATGTGCTCCGCCACTGAGCTGCAGCCCCTCCCCAAATCATATGAATGTATGAACCCGCCTTATATGGAATCAGACCATTTGTCCGTCTAGTTGAGCAGTGGATCTCCAGGATTTCAGTAGGAATGTGTAAGGAATCCATTCCATCGGAACTTTTTGGCAGATTTCCCCAATCCTGAGCACCCAGAAACAGACCTGTATATACTTTGTGTTCAGAAATACATACATTTCAGGACTTGTGATGTGTTCTGCAGAACAGGAAAAATTGTCAGAACATACTTATTTATTTATTTATTTATTTATTATATTTATGAATCGCCCATCTGGCCAGACAACCGGCCACTCTGAGCGATGTACAATCTAATAAAGTACAAGAAGTACACAGAAAAGAACAGCAGGGATTGGGGCCTTCACACTGTGTTTCTGCCTTCTGGAAGTCAGCATATGGCCTCAATCCCCCCCACACACATACACAGTATAAAACACAATTAAAAACAGTACAAAACTTAAAAATTTGAAAAGTGCATAAAGAAGAATGCAAACATTTAAATAATGCATACAGCTGTGGTTTAGTCAATGTGTAGATGCATACAATTTGAAAAATTCACAAAAAAAGATGTGCATGTTTTTTAAAACACACCCCAAAAAATCCATACGAGTTTTTTTCCATTAAAAAAAAAATGCATGGAACCAGCACAGAAAGGACTCAGAGGTGGGGAAAAAAGAGGAATTCTGCAGAATTGGACTTGACAGATCCACCCATATCTAGATTTCAGGCACGTATCTTTCCAGAAATGCCAGGGGCTGAATGTGCAGTAGAGCATTTAGCATTGCAGCACCTACCCTCTGGAACACTTTACCAATTGACATCAGATCAGACAGGCCCCCACAGTTCTGACATTGACCTGATTCGCACAATCACCACAGCCCACCGTGGGTTGTTTAAGCCATGGTCGGCTGCGCTGCATGCCAGGGAGTTTTTGAATATTCATGCCAATGGCTGTGGCTTGTTGTGTCGTCCAAACCTGGGCAGCGGGGGTTGTGTGAGTGTTAAACAACCCTTGCATAACAGTAGAACAGGCCATGGGTTATGTGAGGGTTGCTTAACCCTTGCACAAACGCCGCCACCCAGGTTCGGATGATACAAAAAGCTGTGGCCATGGCTTGAATATTCAAAATGGCCACCCTCACACTCCAGCATGCACCGCAACCAACCTTGGCTTAAATAAACCATGGTAGGCTGTTTGATTGTGTGAACCGGCCCACATAGATATCTTCTTAAAACTCATCTCTTTACACAGGCTTTCCCTGAGGTATGACCCAACCATCTATGGTTTGTAGCACACAGTCAAGTGTGCGGTTTTATTACTTATTAATTTGTATTGTGTTGTTTTTATTGTTATATTTATTGTTGTTTTCATGGCATTGAATTTTATGCTCACGGCTTTGATACCTTTGTAGAAAGTGGTATATAAATTTGAGTAGTAAATAATAATATAAATATAATGTGGAACATCCTGCATTCAAAGCATGTTTTCTATCACTAAGCTATTGTAGCCACTCAAGCAAAGAAATGCAGGATACAATACCTGCATGAATGTGGTTAATGTGAAATTTCAGTCCACAGATTTTCTGCAGATCTTACAAGTTCCTTCTTTGCCATTTGTCCCCTGACAACAATAAATAAGCATGGGTCAACTCACAGCAGGATCCCTCTTGCAATATAGTAAGGCTCAGATGCTTCATAAGACAATTCATAAGGTTACTGGCTAGATGGGCGATCTAGAAATACAATCAATCAATCAATCAATAATACAGGATCAGGACAATGTGGGGCATCTTTGCTGGTCCCAGGCACTCCATCTTCCCCAACTGGATTTGGGCCTGAAAGACCAAGGAAAAGTGTGGGTGCATGGAGGGTAGTTGTAAGCAAGCACAACGTGTGACACTGCACAACTTTATTACTGATCACAGAGCTTTAGCTTCCACCTTCCTGGCTTCGTGGGGCTTAAACCAATATGGCATAACCTTAATTCTGGTTTAAACCAGGAGGTTTTTGATCACTGAATTTTCCTGTTTTGAAAAGGAAATGTATCAGTCCCCCCAACAGTTTGGTGAGGTCGGAAATGCAGAGCAGGGAGGACGAGGCGAAGAATGATATACTGGGAGAGATAACAACTGGACCTTTGAAGAGAGACAGCAGAAAAGGGAGGGATGCCAGCAAAACGGACAGTGAAGACGCTTTAGAGATGCCATCCAGGGAGAATTGGAAAGTTGATCGCTGCTGGGCTACTTGGAGGAAGATAGCTAGGGAGGCTCACATGGGGGGGAAAAGTCTTTTCTGGAGCATGAGCCTGAAAAAGATGCACATCATGAATACTGTGTTTGATCGGGGAAAATGATTTGCTGATTATTGGATGGGATAAATGGTTTGACCTGTGTTAAGATAAAAATGGTTTGCTGATTATTTGATGGAATAAATGGTTGGACTTATATTATGATAATTGTGGAATATTGGGGGAAGTGGGAGGTTCTTATGAAAGAAGTAAGTTCAGCTTCCCAAATGGATTGGTGAGAGAAATTCAGATGGGATAAACCAAAATGGATTGCTGATAGTGATCCAAAGAAAATATATATAGATCTGAACCAGTAGGGGCTAGTGAGAGGATCCCCTTTGAGAGAAAAGGAGAACTTCCAGTTTGAGGTGGTTGTTATTGGTAAAAATGTATTGAGTCTAGATGAAATATAGCATAGAGAATAACTAATGGAAAGGAACCAACTAAATATGGAATAGAATTGGAGATGTGAAGTAATGTGGAAATGTGAAACTATTTTAAAAATAAAATAAAAGCTAGGTTGTCTGTTTATAAATGGAGGGAAAGAAGATAAAGAGATTTTTATTAAACATAAATAGAAATATTGAATATTGTTTAACTAGGAGGATTATTATACGTGCTTAGGAGTAAATTGCTGTAAGGTTTCAAGGTTTTGTGAACTTGTGAGGTTGATGAATAAGAGGGGGGGGAAATCTTTCGTTTGATTTTTTTGTTTGTTTAAGGGGAAAAAGGAAGCAATTCCTTTATAATCATTATATAGAATATCTGATGTTACTTATACTTGGTTGTGGAGAAATCGGAAGTACTTTTTAGTTTAATGTTGTTTTGTTTTTGTAGTGTATGCTTCTTTGGTTTTTGTTTTGTCTTGTTCTTGGTATTTTGTTTTTATGGATTCTAAAATTTAAAATAAAAAAAAAAAATTAAAAAAAAAAAATGAAAAGGAAATGTATCATTATGGTGTTGTCAGTCCCACCCAGTCTATTTGAATCTGCTTTCTTGCAGGTTGACCTATATGATACATGGGATTATAAATGCTTAACTAATGACAATTATTATTTCATTTCAAGGTGCACACTTGACTTTGTTCATTTGTTAAACCCAAAATGCAGGTAACCATGTTTGTGAATCAAAATAATAATAGTAGGGAAATACTTTTATGAGAAATAACCAAAACTCACCATGTATGGAGCAAGCTTTTGAGATATCCGGAAGGCTTCTTTGTGGAGGGTCTAGAGCTGTTTATTGGGACCTGCCTCCTGCAGTTTATATACTGAAGGGTGTGGATTACAAAAGGAGGCTGAAATTCTATTCTGACTTAAGTCTTATTAAATGAAATACAACTTTCATTTTAGGAAAGAAATATAGGGTGGAGAGAATCAAGGGCCCTTTACAAATGTTCTAGATCATGGGTAGGCAACGTGGTGCCCTTGACCACCTCGCCCTGCACTCATGAAGTGCCTTGCTGATATTTGTGATTTTTTTAAAAATAAAATTTATTTTCGGGTGGCCAGGAGCACTTCAGAGTGAAGCGGACTCTGGGACCCACGTGGACCCAGATACATTCTTAGGAAGTAAACATGTGGTGGGCAGGGGGTAAGTGCTTAGAAGCTTTCCTGGCCACCTGGAAGAAAAAGAGGAAGGAAGGGACATTCCCCATTGCTTCTGCCTGCAGATTGCCCTCCTTAATGAGCATACATACTGTAGAGCAGAGCTCTCCAACCTTGGGTCACCAGATGTTGCTGGCCTACAGCTCCCAGCATACCCAGCCAGCATGGCTAATGGCAAGGGATTCTGGGAGCTGTAGTCCAGCAACATCTGGGGACCCAAGGTTGGAGAGCCCTGCTGTAGAGTGTGGATGTATGTTCAGTATAATATGTGAATGCCCCGAGTGAGATATGATCCTTGCACATCTTTTTCCTACCACACAGAAAAGAACAGCAGGGATTGGGGCCTTCACACTGTGTTTCTGCCTTCTGGAAGTCAGCATATGGCCCCAATCCCCACATTTCCTTTACCAACCACACAGAAAGGAAGAGCAGGGATTGGGGCCCTTGTGCTGCATTTCTGCTTTCAGAAAGGTGGTGTGAGGCCCTGATCCTTCTTCTTCCCCCACTTGTGCATTCCACCCCTCCCCCACAAAAAAATCCCTGAGGGTCAAATGACATGTTACTTTAAAGATGTTCCTGGGTTTTTTCTTCTTTTTAAATCAAAAGTAAATGCAACCCTTTGCCCTATGCCTACAATTTACATTACAACTGGATGCTTTTCGGGCAATGTAAATTGGAGGTGTGGGGGTCCAGGTTGGAACTACAGCTGGGGGGAAGGGTTAAAGTCTCCCTACCACCACCACCCATGCTAGGATCCCAGATCTGTGTAGTAACATGTAGCCTGGCCTAAACAAAAAATGGAGTAAGAAGAGTAAATTAATTAATTTTCAGCCTTTTTAACTTGCTGTACCCGTGGCACGTTTTATCAGATGCAGTTGAAATTTTGTACAATTGCAGACCTCATCAGATAGAGCATGCACACCACGTTTCACGTTATTACCTCAACAGCTGTAATTTTTAGAAGCAATAGAATTTTGAGGCTTATAATGATAGCACTTTTTTGTGACTCACCTTAACTAAAGGGGCACAGATTATAGAATAGTGTACTTTAATTTAATATCCTGTGTCTCCTGCTTTTTGTGTGTGTCAGAAAGCAAACTGACAGGTTCTCCTCCCCTCCTACATTGATTCAGGAACTATTAGGGTTTAGTTTCATGTTTAAAAAAATCCTTGCTCCTTTTCCGATGTACTTCTTATTACCTTCTCTTACAATCAATCATAAGCAGTTAATTATGCCAACCACTGGCTGGGGCCTTATTTCCAGATGGAGTAGAAGATCTAGTTTGTTTATACACTTAACCTCATCGCACCGAAGTTAATAATTATTTCAGTCTATGGCACTGTCTTATTCAAAAGGAACAGAAAACTTGTTTGGGGGCCCAAACGTATATACAGTAAAATAGCAATGCAATATTCCTACCTTCTGCCTGCTGCTTTAGCTTTAATGTCAGCTTGGGGGTGGGGAGGCACTGTGCAAAATGTCATCCCCCCCAGCTGCTTTGCTGCCCTGGTATTTTGCCCTCCCCCCATCCTGGTGAGTCAGTTATTCACTCCCCACCCCCCATCATGTAGCTGCAGGAGGGGGACAACTGGGTCCCTTTCTTTTAAAAAAACATGTTACAGAGGTTGCCGGAGCAAAGGGCCATCTCACCCAGCAACTTCTCTACGAAGCTTTTTTGTGGGAGAGGGGAAGTTGGGGGGAAATGTTAGGAAAGGGGAACCATAAAATGGAGAGGAGGAGGAGGATTATGTAAGCCACCTGCCCTTGGGTCCCTTGCAGGAAAAAGGGCAGGATATAAATATACCTGTAATAAATAAATAAAATTTGTCCCCTTTCCCCCCACTGAGTCTTCTGCCCTCCCTACCAGCAACAGGAGCAGGTGTTGGTGGCTGAGGTGTGTTTTGGTTGTGGCCATGAAACTCACTGGGTGACTTTGGGCCAGTCACGGACTCTCAGCCTAACCTACCTCACAGGGTTGTTGTGAGAATAAACTGGAGAGGAGGAGGATTGTGTAAGCCGCCTTGGGTTCCTTGCAGGAAAAAAGGCAAGTAAAGGGGTATAAATATAATAAATAAATAAATAAATAAATTCTACAGCGAAAGAAGACAGAGGCCTCGTAGTAGTGACTAAAGCTTTATTGTGCAGGTCTCCAGGCCTGCTGAGCTCACACAGGCTCCTCCCCTTTTGACCTCTCAACTGGAGGTAAACATCCCGTTCCTTTGCAGGAATGAACTGCTACCTATCATGACAAGGTGGTAGCCCTCCCGCATGATCCCCCTACCCCAGGCAGTTAGCAGTAGTGACCAGGCAAGACTTTGCACACATTGCAGGAAAGTGCTGTATCAGCCAGTCCTGGCACGAACCATTTTAAATCACAATATTGGGACACACAGTCAACAAAGTCCCTGGAGCAGTGAGAGGGCAGGTCTCTAACCACTCCATTGCCCTCATTGGCTGTACACTCCCCAAACTAGCAAGCTGATTGGTTCAGCTCACTGCCTCTCATACTAGGGGAAATATTGTGATTTAAAATGGCAAGCTGCTGCAGCCTAGACTGGCCAGTGCAGCACTTTCCTTTAGTGCATGTCAAGCATGCAGGGTATGCCTGTGTGTGTGTGGTGCCCTGGATCTCTTGGTGCCCTAGGTGACTGCCTAATTTGCCTTCCCCTAGAAATGGCCCTGGCTATCATCAATCACCATGTTGTAAATTACCACAGATTATTACTTCTTTCCAGTTTGGGAGATTATTTCTGAATCAAGCTAGAAGATGATAAATTATCACCTGTGCATGTGCATTAAAAGCTGCAAACAACTAGTAAAACAGAAATTAATAAAATAATTCGTACAACAATAATAAATCAGACAAGCACTGAAAAAACAGCAACAGAACATCTTAACAGCCCACCTGAAGGCATGTGAAAAGGAACCTGTCCGGTTTTCCCATGGAGGGAATTCCACAAGTGTGGTGCCACCACAACTGAAAGGGCCATGTACCTATACCTGCCAGTTGTGTAGCCAACAAAAGAGGGCCCAGGAACAGGGCAACTGAAGCCTATCAGATGGCTTGGGCTGGTTCATGTGAGCGAAGCGAAGCCAGTTGTTTAACATACAATGATCCATAACAAGATTATGTTTAAATCTGTGAAATCATCCCAGTAGTCATTTGAATACACAAAGCACAGAGATCTCTTCATATATGGACTGGAAAACAGTTCCAGACTAAATTAACCTCAGGCAATACTAGTAAAATTTAGGTTTATTGTAACAAACGTGCCATATTTGGGGCTGAGCTATAGTTTCTTTTGCTATTCCAGGCTTAGATTGCTCCTGCAAATTTTTTTGCCATATTGCCAGAAATATACTAAATTAAATAGGCATTTGGTGAGTACTGATTAATTTGTGCCACAGAGTGGCCGAACATTTGTCTAATGCAACTGTCAAGTGTTCACATACAATCATACATCCACCTGAACATATGTTGAAAGCCTACAACCTTTACTGAGATGGCAAATTGCTAATACTCTCCCAGATGTGCTTCAAATCTGCCACTCATGTTTTCATGGCAATCTTGTTGAAGCATCTGGAGCATATCAGAGAACGTCCAGCAGCTGTAGACATATAAGCATTTACACAAATCGTATGTTATCACATTGTGATACCCTAAATAGCAGAGCAGCAGCACTAGTCAAATGATAATGATCAGGTTTTAGAAGGGGTAGAGTCCTGGGCACTCCCAGTCTATACCATCCTAATGGCATGCCAAGGAGGGGCATTTGCTTGCATGGGCACAGAATCCAACAACTCTGCCCTGTTTATGAGGATGCCATTTTTTGCTATCACAGTGCAGTCACCTGTTTCCATATCTTCACCAACACTATGGAATATCTTCAGCGCTACTGCTGAAATTACATGCCAACAGGCCATGCTTGCTGGTTGAAGGAGCAACTCATTATAAAAGATTTTCCCCTGTGTTACTGGATACTATGTATGTATAGGAGTCAAATATAATGAATTCTTAGAACTGAAATGGGTCAATCATGAGGACTTGAAAAGTAGTCAAAATCCTCCCAGTTCTAATTAATTGGCAACAAAGAGTTTTTGAGTGATTCATCTTTCATAATTCCACAGACATATCATTTCAAGGCGTAAGAGAACTCAAACTATTAAGTTCTTCTCAATTCTCTGAAAGCTTAGGGAGTATATGATCACACAAGAGTTTAATAATTATAAACAACTAAGTATGAATATAAATCAGGGAGTCAAATGTGGCGAATTTAGAATCCCTGGATCCATCAAAATAGCCTCCCGCTGTGGATTTTCAGTATGCCAGTTGATCAGTTTGAGAACTGTGAAGAAAATATAAGGTGGTTGAGTGAGTTAGTATTCGGGGACTTCAGGGAGTACAAAGATAATTGTGGATCAATTGTGCTAGACAATTTGAGGCAACGTAAGACTACCATCAGTACTTTAATTGTTTCTACAACAGAATTTGAGAGAGCATTTATTGCAGTGAATAATTTGTTAACACCTTGTTGCCATGCTCTGTCCATTAGTTGTATATTATTTCCCACTTTATATTAAGCTGGTTAAATCCTTTTTCTATCTATTTAGGACTAAGGGTTTGCTTTATTTATTTAGTTATTCCTCTCTTCATTCAGATTCATAACATGAACCATTCCCCAAAGTCTTGGGGGCAGATAACAATAAATTAAATGCCAGGTATCATTTGTTTTAAAGTTTAAGAAAAAAGGAATCAACAGATTAAAAGAAATGCTAAAACTCAGCTCTCTACCAGCTTAATCCTAGCCCCCAAACACCACCCCAAATAATAAAGTCAGCATTATTTATTATATTATTCAAAAAAATGTTTCAGCTCAGGCTTTGATGGGACTCTACAGGACAAGGTCCACAAAAATTGCAGAAACTTCAGACCTTTTTCAGAGCTCCCGAAACTCTTGTTAAAACTATCGTCCTTACATGTTCTGGAGGTCATTAGTGGAATACATCTATGCATCTCCTTGGGAAGTGCATTGCAAAGCTTGAGGAACGTCTGAGAAGACTCTATTCTATTCTGTATCACATTGATTGGATTTTGGCCAAGGACTTTTCCTGAAAAGGCTGGATTAAGGTTTATAGAGGCCCTTAGCTATTATGGTCTAATTCAGATGTAACGTGAAAATGTGGGTTACAACTATGTGAGTGAGCCTACAGAAGCCTCAGGCTCATGTGCTCTCCCTCCCTTCTCCTTTTCTGGAGCTACAATGAGGAGATTGGAAGCTCTTGCTTCAGATTTTAAATAAACCACAATTCCCCATGATGTCTGAACTCAGGAAGCTATGGTTTGTTTAAACTGTGAAAACAGTTTGATTCTGGTTAGTTCTCACCAGGGATGTTGAAGAGTCCTTGGTCTCGAGTCTCGAGTCGAGTCACGAGTCTTTGGACCCGAGTCTCGAGTCCGAGTCCGAGTCCTTGGTCCAAAATGGTGACTCATGAGTCCCGAGTCCTGAGTCACTCCCAAAACTGACTCCACGAGTCCCTATTAAAATCAATGGGGTTTCCCCCCAACAAAATAAGGCTACCTCAGATGTGTGGCTTAAATAAATTCTAGGCACAAGTGTGCCTTTTTATTTCAAAACTCTGCAACTGATTTTGGCAAGAACAGACCAGGCAGACAAACCCCAAATAACCAGGCAGGCAGAGGAGGCAGGGAACCCCAAAGCAGGCAGGCAGGGGCCTTTGTCTTGGACAATTCAAACTGTGGAACTGGTTAAGAAGAAACCAGGCAGGCAGAGGAGGCAGGAAACCCCAAACAGGCAGGCAGAGGCAGCCAAACCCAAAATGTCTGACCCTAACCCCCCACAACAACACATCAAAATAAATCTCAACACATTGTTGGGGCTGCGCTCCTGGTAGCTGTCCATAGTGGCAGAGCAGCGGCGCTCCTCGCTTCCATGCACTCTTCACCAGTGATTGCGCTCCTGGCACAGCCAGAAGACTCGTCAACAGCCCAGGGATGTTGACAAGTCCTTGGTCTCGAGTCCCGAGTCGAGTCTCGAGTCCCATTAAAAATATTGGGACTCGAGTCCGAGTCGAGTCAGAGGGGGGACTCAGTCCGACTCACGAGTCGAGTCCTCGAGTCCGAGTCCCCATCCCTGGTTCTCACTAACTAGAATTTAAACAAACCACAGTCGCCGAAGTAACAAATGTAACAGAGGACACTGGTTTGTTTAAATTGGAAGGAGAAGTTTCTGATCTCCTTCTCGTTGACAGAGAAAGGAGAGGGGGAGCACATGAGGCTCTTTGCAGCTCATATTTATTTATTTATTTATTTATTATATTTCTATCCCACCTTTTTCCTGCAAGGAACCCAAGGTGGCTTACATAATACTCTTCCTCCTCTCCATTTTATCCTCACAACAACCCTGTGAGGTAGGTTAGGCTGAGAGTCAGTGACTGGCCCAAAGTCACTCAGTGAGCTTCATGGTCGAGTGGGGACTAGAACCTGGATCTCCCAAGTCCCAGTCCAACACTCTAACTGCTACGCTACACTGGCTTGCATAGCAGGAAGTTAATTTATGTAGCAGGAAACTATAGTTTACCCGATGAAGAGATCTGTAGATCTTGAAAGCTTGCACATTTGTGTGACATTTTGGTTGGTCTAATAAAAATATTATGCTAATATGAATTTCAGAAACATTTCTCTTGGGTTTGTCTGTTTTTGTCATCCACAGCCATTGGCATTTTCTGCAAAGGATTATGGGAATTGTAGTTCAGTTTCCATGATTCCAAGGGGAAGGTGATGACAGTATTAAGATGTTGGCTGCATCTCCTTTCACTTTTAAAAGGATCACAAATAGGGGAAGAAGTGGGAGGCCAGATGTGCCTCTGTCAGAGTTGCCATTGCCTGCTTGGACAGTAAGCTTTTGCCCCAGGGGCAGATAAGCTTTTTGCTATGGGGTTGCACACAAGCAGAATCCAGGCAGGAGGCCTGCTTGAGGTCAGCTGTGCTTGCAACCCTGATTCTCTTGCAGAAATCAAGTGAAGACATTTGATTTTTTTTATGTACCCCTACTCTATTTCTAATGACACCCGTACTTCTAACATTATTAATCCTAGGTGCAATTTTGCAAATTTACCCATAGTAGTCCCATTGAACTCAGTGGCTATTGCTTGCTCCATCTGGGCTGTGAGAGAGAGTATCTCTCAAGTGATTTTTGCAAACTTCCATTTCTGTTTGCACAGTGGCCAACCAGATGCTGTGGGAAGCCCACAGCAGGACATTAATGCATGCAATAGGACCCTTCCACTCATGTTCCCCAGCAACTGGCATTCTGCCTCTGCTCCTGGAGGTCATATATAGCCATCATGATTAGTAGCCAAGCAAGCCATTGATAGACTTATCCTTCATGAAATGTATAATGTTCATGATAGTATACTGCACCGTAGGGCTTAAGTAGTTTTACAATTTTAATAAAGTATTTAGCCCAAAGCCAAAGTGTATTATTAGAGCATCATCTAGTATCATTCCCACTGTATATAAAGGGCAGTTCTATCTACTGCGCCTGCTTTGTTTTTCATCACCTCTCAGAAGGCTGTGTATTTCATACTCTGTTCCCCTTCCCCTGGCTGTATTGTATAGAAAACCAAAACTAAACAATTCCACTTCATTCTTGACTGGAAGGCTAGGTTCTTATTAGATCTCCCACAAGTTCACCACCATGTAGCAATGAATTTGTGTTTGGTATAATGCCAATGGATTTAACCAGTTTTAACAGAAGGCAGCATTTACTCCATTACCCAGTCAATTTTCAGTTTAAATACCATTCTTGCAGGAATATAACAGATTAAAATTGGTTTGACTGGCACTCTGAGGTTTTTGGGTCTCAACTGCACAAAACAGGGAATTATTCTGTCTCCTTGAAGATACGTTGTACAGAGCAAAGGAAGAAAACAGAATTTCAGTTATTGAATATTTAATTCTGGACAGCAGCTTAATCAGGAGTGGGATTTCAGCAATTGCTGTAGCCCCCACCTAACGCACTACAGTTTCCGTTCTTAGTATTCCTTAATTATTCCTCTGAGATATTTGAGGAGCAACTAGTAGTAAATGAACTTGGCAAATCGGCTATTACCCAAGTAATGAAATACAAATACATATGTTTGACAATTCTGCAGGGAAATTCTAGAAATCAGGATTCTCAATGGATTTTATTGGCCAAGAGTGAGGGGAAAAAACAGGTGTTATCAAAAATTTATCTACAAACAATTTGACTAGAGGATTAAAATAATGTGATGCTTCCCCCTCCCTCCCCAATGGATTCCAAGTAGCTCAGCTAATATATGGAGAGTACTGATTGTCCACTAATGAACCAGGAACTGCTGTGAATGCACATGGTGATGTGGTCCTACATATTCAAGGATTTTACATTAACATTATTTGCAGCCTTGCATATCAGCATTGCATTTAATCTTAAATGAAGGAGAGATCAGACCTACTGAGAAAAAACTTTATTTTATTCAACGGCAAGGCAAGGGAAATTAGTAAATTCAATATTTGTATAAAGAAAACAACTAAAGCCCACAAGTCCTGGTAGTTTGTTTTAGTAATTATACCTTTATGTGTTAGAACTCATATTTGTACTTGCACAAATGCCTGGAATACTTCATGCCATCACTCTTTTACTTGAGCCGTCATGTCTTTCTGCCATCAAGCACTTTTCCCCAAACTGTTTCACACAGGGAAACTTGAGATTAAACTTGATATGATTTTGTTTTGCCTGTGCCGCAGATCCTAGGGCACTTTAATCACGAGCCACATGTCAGTTGCCGCAGATTCCTCCCCTTGATATCTCAATGTGCCTGTTTCTCAAATTAACATAATTTACGCTGTCTGTGATGTCAGGGACAGCACAATTTAAATTATATCATCTAAGGCTTTTACTAATATTCAGGAAGGCACAAACAGAATGACAGTATCAGGATGAATCTTCTAATGTTTACCATAAACCATGATAAAGCTGCGAACGTCTTCCAAACCCCATAGGTCTCCATTTTGCCATTAGCTGTACCAGTTTAAACAGTATGCTCCAAGAAATATTGACAGGTCAAGTACAGCAGGGAAGTGTGTGTGCCCCAGTGGCCTTTACACTGACAGTTTCTCCCACATTAAAGAGTTAACTAGCATCCAACTAGCTCAGAGTGCAAGCTAATGAATGAAATGGAGATTGATATAGACTCTCTTTGCAGGTGCATCGATCTGTATCTTCTGAACTCAGTTTAGGAATTCTGCAGGCAGTGTTGCATGAGTAACCCTGGCATGGTGCCCATTAGCAAATAACTCCTGTAATGTTTGCCTTCAATTGATTCATTTATCGTTGTACAATCATACGCCCAGAAACTTTGTTTGCATTTTGTCATTGTGATTCCAAGGTATGAAAATGTTTTATATCGTAAATTTGTGAGGCATGACATGTCGGGAGTCTGAATTTCAAAATGTTTTGAAATTGCTGATGATGATATTCTCTGAAGTTAGACATCAGTGTCTCAGCTTCATCTCCCATTGCTGTATTGTTGGGGCTTTAGGTATTTTTGTGGCATTTTCACAACATGTAAGCTTGAACACATTAATTGTATGACTAAGGATTTAATTAGTTTAAAATCCTTCATTTCTCAATTGAACTTTCTTTTTTTCCTGAGATATGTCCAGTGGCATGACAGAAATAGCTAGAGCTCTGCTTTCCAGTGTTGTGATGGGGAAGTCAGTATCTCATTGAAGCAAAGAGATTTCTTAAAGAGAAAGCATGCTGCTTGAAATGACAGACTAAGATGCAAATCTGCTTGCATGTAAGTACTTCAGCTTGCCAACTGAACATGTGTAGTAAAACAAATCTAGAAGTCTTAGAGCTGGTTTGCTCGTTTCCATGCATAAACCTTTCTGAAGAGAGGAGAAAGGTGCATGTCAGGCATGGAGCTATACTACATGTGGTGAGCTCTGACTCCTGTGGCAACCCCCACCTCTTCTCCATTCTCTCCCGTTATTGTCTTGTTGACAGGAGTGATGCAGTGCACTCTCTGCCACACTTGCCTAGACTGTTCAGAGTGCATTGGTCAGCCTGGAAGCTCTGTGAACTCCTGGGCTCATACTGGGCATGTGCACCAGGCATGCCTGCTTAGTTACGGGTCCCATGCTGGTCTGTTGGCCCTGGAAGTTCCATGGCTTCATGGGCCCATATGGAGCCTGTTCCCCATTTTGCAGGCAGCGAGGCAAAGTGCCCAGGGGGAACACAGTTATGGACTAACCCAGCTCATCTGCAGGACCCTGATTTTTATTCCAAGGCAGTGCATCTATGCTGGGCACCTATAACTGATCAGATTGAAGGTTGGAAAAGGAAGAGGATATAGTGCGCTTGTGTGAAGAGCAGCACATACTTTTTTACAGCCTTTCTTGAGGTCACACTAGGATGGTGGCTGTACTGGCTGGAGCTTGTGCTTCACAGATTGAGTAAGGAAAAAAAAAACATGCTGCTGTGTGTCTGGTAATGGGGCAGCAAAAGGCTGTAACTGGCTTGCTGGGGCAATGGGTGGGTTGGTGTATGTGCATATGTCTGCTGTGTGTATGTGTCACTGGGGTAAGACTGGGATTTCCCCCCCCCCCATTGTTTTGCACTCAAGACCACTGGGTTGTATGGATTTTTTGCCTGAGCTGATTGGATTACCCCCCTCTCCCCCCTACACACTGTTTTGCATTCATGTGCTTAAAGTCACTTGATCCAGTTTCCTTCTCTGTGCAACGTGAGTTGTTGTTGGAACAAAACAAATGTATCTCCAAAGACTGCTTTTGTATGAAGAAGGAGATGAAAATGATTATTACTACTACTATTACATGGAAAGGGATAGATTTTGGATGCTCTAAAAACTTGCTGCTGAGTGCCAGAGACTGCTTTTCTGTGTGGCTCTGAGATGATGATGATGATGATGATGATGATGATGATGATGATGATGATGATGATGCTTTTATGTGCTGTGTGGATTTCCTCCACCCCTAACTCTTTTGCACTCATGATCTTAGAGTCACTTGATTCTCTGTACAATGTGAGTTCTTGATGGAACAGAAGAATGGAGGTCCAAATGAGTGCTTTGGTGTGGCTGTGTTAACTCACCCCCACCCCTTTGCTCTCATGATTTTAAAGTTCATGCACCTCAGTTTCCCTTTTCTCTGCTCTGGGTTGCTGGCTGCTGGGGATTCAAAAGACTATTCCACCTCTGTGTAGGTATTGGGCCCACTCTTCCTACAGAGGAGGATCTGGGAACAGATTCTGAGGAAGATGGGAAGAAGAAGGAGTTGGAAGGGAGGGAAGATGCACCTGGGTCCCCAAGGCCAGCAGACTTCGAGATAAACTCAACAGGCAGGGAGGATCAATCAGTGTCAAATTCCGTAGGAAAGCCGTCTGAGCTCTCTGATCGGGAGGAGGGCGAGTCAAGCATCACCAACCCCTGGGTCAGAAGTCAGCTAAGGAGGATGGGCCAGCGAGGAATGTCAGGTGCTCCAAGAGATTGGCCCTTAAGAACAAGGAACCGCCTTAGGGGTGTGGGTGTGGGAAATTTGAGTTTGGAAGGGAGGAGAGGTTCCCAGTTTGGAATCAACTTCTCAGCAATAGGGCAATCTTCCTTAATGGCTAGTATTCTAACTAAGCTTGATTCCTTTGTGATTGACTCTGTGATCCACTTCTTTTCTAATTCTAAGCCTGTTTGCTTAGCCTGTTTGCTAAGCTGGCATCTGTCCTAATAAAACTTTTCAGTTAGAATCCATTGTGTGGATCTTCTTGGAAGGAGGAGAGGAAGTATGACCTCTACACTCTGGCGGTGCCATGGCTCTGGCTGTCATGCCCCTACCCTCCACCCCACTGGCCTCAGGGGGTACCAGCTTCTACTGGTGCATGGAGGGGGTTCAGAGGAGGGCAACAAAGATGATAAAGGGACTGGAAACTGTTGTGACATATAGCACAAACACCAGCTGTGGCACATTGCTGACATTTGTAAGGTACAGAATGGCTGGTAAACAAGTCATGTTTAGTCTTCTACTTCCTGCCTGTTTCTCATGGGAAAAGTAGGTGTGAAAGAAATACGAGCTGGTCACATAGTTTGTACTTTCTGGTGACGTACTGATTTGTTAGCTTTCTGTTCTGTAGCCATTTTGGAGAGAGATGGAATTGCTTGCTTCTTCTTCTCTCTGTTCTTCTGACTAGTGCTTGCTGGACTTAATGCAATCATGTAACGTCTTAAGCTGAGGTGGAGTAAACAACACGCTCCACTGGATTAATGCTTGCTATGAATTATTCTCTGCACATGGACTGTAATTAGGAGATGTATACTCTGTAGGATATACTTGCTATAGTAATAAACAGGTAGACCAATAACCTGTGGTGTCTACAGAGTTATTTCCTTATTACTGGGATCTGCAAGGAGGAGGCTGAACTGGCTGACATCCAATACGCTTGGAATGCTGCGTGGAGTGGGAGAGACAAGTCTGAACTTCTGTGTGTAGATTTATGGGTGTTTGCACACAGGAGCAGGATTTTAAATCTTCCATCTCACACAAGTGAAGCGCTCTGCTTTTCCAGGAGGCTTGTGCGCCTTCAGGGTTGTGTCTCAACGCCTTCAGAAACAAGGCCCTATGAGGAGAGACTGAAAGAACTGGGCATGTTTAGTCTTCAGAAGAGGAGTCCGAGGGGAGATATGATAGCACTCTTCCAGTACTTGAAGGGTTGTCACATAGAGGAGGGCCAGGATCTCTTCTCGATCATCCCAGTTTGCAGGACACGGAATAATGGGCTCAAGTTACAGGAAGCCAGATTCCACCTGGACAGAAAAAAATTTCCTGACCGTTAAAGCAATACGCCAGTGGAACCAACTACCTATGGAGGTAGTGGGCTCTCCAACATTGGAGGCATTCATGGTGCAGCTGGACAGTCATCTGTCAGGGATGCTTTGACTTGGGCTCCTGCATTGAGTGGGAGGTTGGACTTGATGGCCTTATAGGCCCCTTCCAACTCCACTAT
Source organism: Shinisaurus crocodilurus (assembly GCA_021292165.1). Classification (NCBI taxonomy): domain Eukaryota; kingdom Metazoa; phylum Chordata; class Lepidosauria; order Squamata; family Shinisauridae; genus Shinisaurus; species Shinisaurus crocodilurus. The sequence goes on from CM037876.1 coordinate 266,758,787, forward strand.
TCTATGATTCTATGAACTGAGGCCATGTATTGACCAACCTCAAAAATACGTATTCCTTTTGCCACCTTGCCACCCTCCTTCTCCCTTACACCACAGCTTCAGCCAATGAGTTCTGAAGAAGAATTCCTTTCTTCAATATTGTGGCATTCAAATATGAAACCCTGAGTAACTGCCAAACTTAGCCAAATGATCATTGTTTTGGGCCTTCAGTGTATTCCTAGAGCTGAGGTAGCATTGTGGCTAAGCATGTAAACTATGAAGGATGTTCCAGGTTTAAATTTTGAGCTCACAAGGTGGCCTTAGGCAAACCACTGTTCTCTTTGCTTTAGACCCCAGTCTAGAATGTGACAATAAAATTGGCCTATATAGACATTATCTACCTTGAAATGTGGCCTCACTCTTTATGGTATCTTCAGGGTCACTAATGGGCCATTAATGAGGTACCAGATGAAAATGCATTTCACACACAAAAAAAGCTTCCATCGCTGGAAAAGACAATACCCTGGTGGATGCCCTCAGCAGGGTGTCCATCAACTCTCACGAATGGCAACTTGAGGATCGGGTTCGACAGCTCCTCTTCCAGAAGTGGGGTACTCCAACAGTGGATCTCTTCGCCACTGCAGAGAACACAGCCTGTCAGGCTTTTTGCAGCAGAGCGGGCCACGACAAAGCGTCGATCGGCGACGCATTCCTCCACAATTGGTCGGGAACTCTCTTTTACATATTTCCACCGACTCCGTTGCTGACTAAAGTCGTGTCAAAGATCCAGTCCGACGGCACGCGTTGCATCCTAGTGACTCCTTGGTGGCTGAGGCAGGCATGGTTTGCACCACTCCTTCACCTATCCAGAGGGGAATATCTTTGCCTCCCAAACACTGCAATGTTACTGTCCCAAGCCCAGGGCTCACTACTGCACCCGAACCCAACCGTGCTAAAACTTACTGCATGGCGGATATGATCCCGAGCACTCCCCCTCTCGAGATCAAACGCGTTTTACAAGCAGCATGGAAGCCGGCTACCAGGATTTTCTATGCGACGGAACTGTACCCAGAACAACCTGAACCTAAAATAATTGACCTAATAAACTTATCTGAAAAAATAGTCCGTGAAGCCTAAGTAATAACTTTCCCAATTTCCCCAAACAGAAACAGATTCAAGAATTTAGATTTGAGGCTCGAATCAGACCTATCTAGTTGTCTTTGGTTTGTATTGGAAAGCTTCAGAATACCCCTACTCTGCAACCCTAGGGAATACAAGTAGTTATTTATGTTGTTTATTTGTAGTATAGTGTATGGGTTGTTCTATTACATTTTTCTATTTTGCTACAATTTATTATTTTATTACAAGATATCTCACCAAACCTGTATACATTGTGGCAATACGCTTTGACTAATAGTTTGACAGCACAGCAAGTTGGAAACAATTCCTTTTGTGTGAACTATAGGCTTCCTTAATCACTTCAACCTACTTCATGCTTTGCAAGTCTCTACTTCCCATTTTTAAAAATATCTGAATTGTGATCTCTCATACACTGATGGAACTCCAAGGAGTTTCATGAAAATATTTCTGATTTACTCTAGTGCAGCTAAAATCTGAATTAGATCTGATACTCGTATATCTTTCAGGGCACAAATAACAAATAATTGTAAGTAGATTTTGCATGCTGAATCTAATGGATTGTCAGGCATGCTTGACATTATTCTATAGGCAAGGCCACAGAAAATCAATACATCTTAGGCACAGTTTAATTTATTTGTAGGTTCTTAAAACTAATGACTTTCTTGTTCTGTTTGTTGATTTTCTTTTTAGTATTCACACTCATGAATAGTTACAATTTTATCACACTTATTAGTAAGCAAACTACAGCTTCAGTGCCATTAAAATGTATACAAAATATTGGCTATATGTATGAAAAATGATTTCATATAACCAAGGCTGAATCTGACAAAGCTGTAAATGATAGGTCTTTTGACAACATATATTTTGATATAGTATTTTCTTTAATTGTATTAAAATACTACTAAAAGTATCAGTAGCAGCAGAACACCTAGCATAAGAGCATTTTGTAACTGCTCCAGAAACCGCAAGCTTTAATGAATGTATTTATTTGGAAAGCCTGTTGTCTTCTTTACTAGTCTTTCCCCCCTTAACACTGGTTGGAGTAGATCCTAAGTCCTTGGGTTGAAAACGAGGGACTCTTCTGTCCTGAACCTCTACGTGCTTTTCCCCATTTATCTACAGCATGCTAGAACCACTCGGTTTCAACTGCTAGGTGGCTTTGGACTGCAGAAGTGAAGAGAAGCATGCTCTGGCCCTATCCATTGCATGGTGGCTGCTGACTTGTGTATGTATGTGTGAGTTTGTGGTGCAGGTGAGTGTATTTATTTTTGCACGGTTTATACCATTTCTTCTTCGTGGTCTCTGTGCATCACACACATGGGTGCTGCGCCTGTGCTGAGTCCGTTCCATAAAGTTCTATAGCTGAGGAGAATCAGGCAGGAGCCTCTCCCCCATCACACATGCTCCATAGTGCGGCTCCCGCCCATTCCCTCAGTTCCTGTTCGACCACCATTGCAGCAAGTCATATCTGGAGGTTCTTCTCGTTCTGCGATACCAGCACCTAGCAGAGTGCTATTTTTTCTTCGAATATCCTGTTTTATCTGTTCCATTTTTCCTCCTCCGATCTTCTCTATCCATATCTCCTCCGATCCTCTCTTCAAAAACAAACAAACAAACAAACAAACAAGCAAAGATTCTTTCTCTTCTCTCCGAAAATCATGCCGCTAAAAGCCGCATTTAGAAAATGCGTGAAATGCGGGGCGAAGTTACCACCCGCTGATGGGCACTCCCTGTGCCTCGTTTGTCTGGGAGAAAGCCATGTGGTGGAGTCCTGCCACCACTGTCAGGCCTTCACTAAACAGGCCCACAAACACTGCACAGATAAACTTAAAGCGGTTTTATGGCACCAGGCCCTTGCGGCGGTGCAGACGCCCGAGAAATCGGCAAACCCTTCGTCCTTTTGGCCCGCACACTGCCCTCTCATATGGCAACTGCTGAGTGCCCTTCCACATCGGGCAAAGCAGTGGAGGCCCTGTTGGCAAGGAAACTCACCAAAAAGGTGCATAAGACTCCTGATTTCAGCTACTGGCGTCCAGCTTGCCTTATACTAAATAATAGATACCAAGCACAGGTATCCTTGGTCCCAAATATTCAAAATCTTGATTTGGCTCCTTAAAATAACACTGTTTTTAAAACAATGAGATCTGAAAATAGAATGGTTGCGTGTCTGTGTGTGTCGCGGGGCAGCGGGGGCTTTTTGCCTATTGGCTACAATGGCAATCAAGCTGCCAAAACCACTTAGGATGCCAGGCATGTTGTCTGGGGAATGCTGGGAATTGTAGGACTTATTTCTGTCTAAATATACATAGGATTGTGCCCAGACCAAGTGCTGTATGAAAATATTTCAGGGGCTGCAGTCAGTCCACAGTTCCTGTGCTGTGACTTAAGAACTATTTCTGCTAGCACAGCCATAGCCATCTATGGCCCCATTGCCAACTTATAACAAAAACTTTATAAGTGGGAAGTATTCTATCATTGCCAACTTTACCAATGTGAAAGCTTTTCAATGCCAAGCTGAAATTGTTGAAGAATCAGATGAGGAACCAGAGGGTGTATAACAATTGGATCATGCATTTCAAAGTAATTCTTTACACTCGTAATGGATATGGCAAATGTGTGGATTCTGTCAGGATTTCTTCTGACAGCCATGAACACAGATATTTTTTACAGTAATATAACTGCCCTGAAAATCTAGTAGGAATACAGTGACTGTTACTGTTGTTTTTCAATGCACCAACATCACTAAAAAGTTAATATTTGACACATTCACTAAAGTTATTTGATTTTTTTTAAAGATGCAATGACCAGTTAAACTTGGTTAGTTCTAATCCTAATCATATGAAACTAATTCTATACATATATTTTAAAAAAATATTCACCTGGATAAATTTAACAAGGATACATAATTCAAATAAATGTTAGTATAGTTTCTCTCTGAACAAGCCTGTTTGAAAAGCAATTTTTAGTAAAGAAAAAAAAGAAGAAAGAAAGAAATCTTAGAGCAATCTTAGAAGCAGGATCCTAAATGTTTACTCAACAATTCTGAAAAAGCAATACTACTAATTCTTGGGTAGAACATATAATCATAAACCTACTTCTCAGTTGGATATCTAAAATATCAATTTTAACAAACATTGGGGGAAAATACATCCTGAAAAATAAGGGCCAATATCATGTTAACTAATAAAAATAGAACATTATAAAATAAAAGAAGTTTAGGTTATGTCAACTAGTATGTAAATGGCCTATGAAGTGATTGCCCTCATATCCTGCATCTGGGCCTTCCAGAGGCATCTGGCCATGTGTAAAACAGGGACTAGTATTTATTTATTTAATTATTTAATAGATTTTTATTCTGCCTTTCAAGATGCACTGTTCTCAGAAGGCAGCTTATAACATTACCCCAAAAATTAACATACAAATTACAATTAAACACATGCATGCATAGCAATAGCAGCACCAGCAACAGCTAATGAGTTTTAAGCACCAAATGCAGAGAGGAATAAATGTGTCTTCAGGGTTTTTGGACTAGATAGGCCTTTGGTCTGATCAAACAGGGCTCTTATGATATCTATATAGACAGATTCTGAAAGTGGCTGTTCTGGTACTATGAGGGATGCAGAGTCTTTACATTTTGCATGAGCACCCCATATTGTATTGGTATAGCCCCAAGATATTCCTATCTGTGTTGGTGTTGGATGAAGATTGTGCTGCCACTCGTGTCATTTTTATAATACACAATGACTAAGGGGTTAGACAAAGGGCTATACGCCAGTGTGGCGTAGTGGTTAGAGTGTTGGACTGGGACTCAGGAGATCCGGGTTCTAGTCCCTGCTCAGCCATGAAACTCACTGGGTGACTTTGGGCCAGTCACTGACTCTCAGCCTAACCTACCTCACAGGGTTGTTGTGAGGATAAAATGGAGAGGAGGAGGAAGAGGATTATGTAAGCCGCCTTGGGTTCCTTGCAGGAAAAAAGGCGGGGTATAAATATAATAAATAAATAAATAAATAAATAGGCGTCCACTGCACTAGATCTTTTGGTAACTGGAGACAGACATATGGTGCTACATCTGGATTCTGCCTCTCAGAATAGATCTCTCCACTTTGCTTCATGAAAAATCCTGGCAAGATTGTAAGGGACAGTCCTCCAGTCTTGCGGGGAAATAGGTTTTAGGGCTTTGTTCCAAAATCAAAGCAAGGGTTTGAAGGATAAAGAGATCAACTCACCGTGGACAGTTCATGAAGGGCTTGTCATTAGTGACTACATGCATTTCTATTATGTTCCCTCTCACTCACTTTTTAAGCTAAAAACCCCCAAATGATGTAACCTTTACTCACAGGGGAGTTGCTCCAGCCCCTTGATAATTCTGTTTCTGCACCTTTTTCAACTCTACAATACCCGTTTTTATGTGCAGTGACCAGAACTGTACAAAGTATTCTGAATGTGGTTGTACCATAGATTTGTATAAAGGCATTGTTTTACGGGCACTTTTATTTACAATTAGTTTCCTAATGTTAAGTAATTTGAATTTTGCTTTTTTCACAGCAGTCACACACTGGGTTGATGTTTTCATTGAGCTATCCACTATAACCCTAAGATCCCTTTTCTGGTCAGTCAACACCTGCTCAGACCCGATCAGCACATATGTGAAGTTAGGATTTTTTGCCCCAGTGAGCATCCCTTTGCATTTGTTTACATTAAACTGTACTTGCCATTTTAATGCCCATCCCACATTTGGAGACATCCAAATTTGATGTCATCAGCAAATTTGGCCTCCTCACTGCTCACCCAAACTCCAGATAATTTATGACAACATAAAATGCTCTGGTCTCAATAGAGATCCATGGGGAACCCCACTGTTTACATTCCTCCATTGTGAGAACTGTCCATTTATTCCTGTTCTCTGCTTTCTGGTCTTTAAGCAGTCACCAATCCATAAGAAGACCTCTCTTCTTATCCCATAACTCAGGGGTCCCCAACCTTTTTGGACCCGTGCATACATTTGGGAATTTGAGAAACTGCTGTGGGCAGTACCACGAAATGCCTAATCAGTGGATTGCTGCTTTGGCATCTACCTGTCACATCTATGGATCTTAGGCTGTGTCTTATTCAGCAAATCTTTTGGTTTGTGTCTATTGGACACCGCAACATCTCCTTAATAAGGGATTGTCTTATTCAGCTAATTGCTGGTGATGCAATAAAGCTAATGCTTCTTTTAAACATATGTTTTGGCAATGTCCAGTAGTTGCTTCTTTTGCGGGTGAGGTTATTACACAGATAAATTTTGTAATGGAACAGTCCTTAATATTCACTGATGTACACACTGGGGATGTATGACTATGAGAATTCTGTTTAGGGAATGAAAATCTGATGAATTTTTCTGGCTCAGCCCTCTGGATTCCATTCCATTTCTTCCCCCTGGCATCGACTCGATTTGTACCAAATCAAGCCAGTATGTGGATTTCCAGTAGTTGTTGTTTTTTAATGGTGGCAATTTGCGCAGGGTTTTTTGGGTTTTTTTAGGTTGAAATTTGCACAAATTATAATTTACACAAAATGTATTTTAAAAAGAAAAAGAAAAGGTCTTTCGCACCTGCTGGTGACTTGTTGGACTTTGTGATATCTATCCTGACCTCAGGTATTCAGATTCTTGGAAGCTGTGTATGAATATCAGGGAATTGATCATGCCTCTTTTCTGCACATATGGTATTGGTAATACTACTATTACAGGTGGGCCATTGATCTCATCCATTATGGCATTTTATGCTTATTACAGCCTGGGCCTAAAACATATATTGCTGCAAGATTGGAGAAATGGCCTTGCATGAAGCAAAGCAAAACAATCTGCTCTGAGAGGAGTAATCCAGAGGAGACACTATATTCTTGTCTCCAATTGCCATCTGTGTGCTGTTAGAATTTGCTCTAGTTGTGAGCAAAGAGGGTGCAAAAAATGCCTGCAATGCCAGCCTAACTTTGGGTTGGATCTAGAGTTTTTATTCTGCCATTGGGAGTGTCCTCAAGTGGAGAACATTTCTAATGGTGGAAGTGGGGGAGATTATTTTTGCAGATTCCCATCTCCCCCACTGTTCCAGAGGGTTCTCTGACCCTTCAGGGCATATTTTCAGGACATATGGGGCTGCAATAGGAGAGGTAAATCAGAAAAGATCTCCTCCATTCAGCTAGCAGAAAAGTTCCACTGGATCAAAAGCCTCTCATTGAAGGAAGGAGCCCTTCCATCTAGGGGTTACTTTTGATGGATCATTTCATTGTCATTAATGTGCAGGAATTGGTACATTGCACCCTGGGATGCTGGTACTGCAAGTCTTAAAAATGACCCATAAATTCTTATGTTCTTAAACTTCTCTTTTCTTTTCATATTGAAATAAAGGAAAGATATAGCAATTTGGTGTCATACTCTCTCATGACTGCAAGTGTAACTGCTTACATCTTCCTAAAATATGTTACTTTGGATG
>CM037876.1:266771381-266811381 GCA_021292165.1 Shinisaurus crocodilurus
AGTAGACGTTTCCTCTTGCACTGGGACTTTCCTCTCCTCCCCCTGCAGGCCAGCCATGCCTCCTCAAACTCTTCTCCAGATGGTACCCTGACACTCTGGAGCAGATTTTGAGGACATGTGGAGGGCTGCTGGGCAAAGGGGTAATCATCACCCCCTCCCTGTTCTGCTGGTGGAAGCTGTCCCATTGGTAGGAGGGGCTATGTATGTGGCAATAAAATATCTCACTGTGAATAATAGCCTTGAATGTTGAGCATAGCTGCATTTATGTAGCCTCTTTCTCTAGCTGAACAAATTATCAGCCCTGTCATCTGTTGTGAGCTAGGAGGTGCTGGGACCTAGGGACAGGTGTGCTCTGTCAGCGCAGCAAAACATGTGCAGCCTTCTACTGTATTTGCAGTTCTGTGGATCAGGGTAAGTGCCTCACAAACTACCTGGGGCTGGAAGCTAGGAGATGCCCCCTCCAAACAACTTATGCATGTATGTGGTTATAGCAATCTGCTCAGCAAAGTTTTGCCCACATTCAGGGTGGTTCAGGGTCATAATAATCTATTGCTACTATAGCAATATTGCCATCACTGGTCAAGCTGTTTCCAGAGGTAAATGTAAGCATTGTAATAGCTCTCTTATTTCAATATATGTGGATTTTTTTCTTGCCAAACTAGAATGTCAGTCAATTGAATACACTCCATGCTAACTGAAGTTCCCCTTAACATGCTTGTTTGGTTCAATATATTTACATTTAGTTATTATGTCCTGTTAAGGGGCTATGTAACTGGTATAGAGAGTGATGAATTGATTGGAATTAGGTTTCTGTGGAACTCTTCCACAATTATAAAATCACAATTTGTAATACTTTAAAATAAGGTGACAGTCTGAGAAGGAAATGCCTGTGTAATATTTGCATTTTTAACAGTGTAATCCTATACATGTCTGCTCAGAAATAGACTTCTGAGTTCAGACTCCTGAGTTGCTCCCAGGTAAGTGGGTTTAGGATTGCAACCTAAATCACCTTTAAGCAAAACACCAATAGTCCATTAGCTATGTTATTTGGAACCCTGGCTTCATTTAAAACTAATGTAGTATTTTGGCAACACAGCAAAATATGCTGTAAAGGAATGTCTATATATTATACATTTCATGTGTCCTCATTGCCTTAAGCCTCTGGATAGCATGAATGATTAAATGATGATAGCTTAGAGGGGCAGATAGAGTAACAGTGTGCTGTATGCAGCATGGGTCTAATGCAGACACCATTATATAAATTTTTATAGCAATGTGAAGAAAATAGTAATAGATTTATTCCCCACTAGTTATAAAGTAAAAGGCATAAGTAACAATCACTAAAAGCATTAAGGAGTTGGAGTTTCCTCTTTCTATTTGCTTATCGAGTGGGATTTTGAAACATTACCAATGCACTCTTTTATTATTATGCATAATGGATTGCTGCATTTAGTATGATGTGAAAAAAGCAAACCCTGTTTAAAGATTCACGCCTGGTTCCTTCCCACTCCCCTTCCCGCACCATCAGCACCACAGTACAAATGCTGTACTCTGCCAATAAACAACAAATGGAAAAGGAGCCCTCAGCCTAGTCTTTGGATTCATGAGTGAAATCTGCAGCAATTTTGCAGTAATGTATGGCCGAGAAGTGAATATTTAAACAGGTTTATTGTACATCCTTGTAACTCTGGCAATCCATTATGGCTAATAAAAAAGTATGTTGATGATGTTTCTAAACTCCACTTCATAAAACAAATAGAAAGGAGAAACTACAGACTATTTATAGGCACTTTTTGCTTCCTTCATGAAAAATACCAATAAATATAATTAACACTTTCAGAATGGCATGCTTGGAAGTCTTATTATCTTACCAAAGAAGCTACTTCTATTTTGCTTAAATTAATATTCCAAGAAACTTCAGATTTGACAAAGTATTAACACACTAACGTTGTGTACTGTAATTATGTCTCCCCCAGCCCACTGCCCTGTTTCTAACTCCTTAAACATTGAGTTGAGTGGCCTGTGGAGGGGGGATATAGGGTATGTTAACCAGGACTGATTGTTACAATGGTGGTTGGGAACATGGGTAAACTCCATAGGTCAGTGATAGAGCACATGCTTCGCCTACAAAGATCTCAGGTTCAGTCCCCAGCATCTCCAGCTAAAGGATCAGGGGAGGCAGTCTGGTGGGCTCTTTTGCCCCAGAGAGTTCTCTGTTTTATAGGTTCCATCCAGGTTCCTAATTTGTCTTTTTAAATTCTGTGATTCCAGTGGAATACTGTGTAGACAGCTGTGATTTGTTTTGGGGGGTTGTTGTTTTTTGGGAGGTGGGTTTTTGTTTGTTTTTTGCAGGGAGTACGCCAAGCTGCTGTGGCCATGGCTGGACTGCTAGCTGTTGTTTTGTGTGTGTGTGTGTGTGTGTATACATATATGTGTGTGTGGTACAATAGCTGCGTACCATTGGGGCTGGCTGGGGGAGGAATAAGAAGGACATAAGAGGGGGAACTAACATAGCTTCCAAGGGGCATGCAGTTGAAGCTACAGTTTGTGCACTGCACTAGCAGCTGCTGGCTTGCAGAAGAGAGACGACCTGCGGCCACCTCATCTCATAGTAAGAACCTCCCTAATCTTTGCTGAGTGTTTGAGGGAGGAGGAGCCTTGGGTCATTAGCCTCCTCAAGAGCCCTCATTTCTCCTTCTACTTTTTATCCTCAAGAATTACCACTAAGCAGGGATGGGGACTCGGACTCGAGGACTCGACTCGTGAGTCGGACTGAGTCCCCCCTCTGACTCGACTCGGACTCGAGTCCCAATATTTTTAATGGGACTCGAGACTTGACTCGGGACTCGAGACCAAGGACTCGTCAACATCCCTGCTTGATGCCACCTGCAGGTGCTGCCTGGACCCAGTTGCAGTAACAATCCAAGTTTATTTTTTTAAAATCATTTTCCTAATGCAACCTTTCAGACATTTTGGGTTTGGCTGCCTCTGCCTGCCTGTTTGGGGTTCCCTGCCTCCTCTGCCTGCCTGGTCTCTTCTTAACTAGTTCCACAGTTTGAATTGTCCAAGACAAATGCCTCTGCCTGCCTGCTTTGGGATTCCCCGCCTCCTCTGCCTGCCTGGTTATTTTGGGTTTGTCTGCCTGGTCTGTTCTTGTCAAAATCAGTGGCAGAGTTTTGAGATAAAAAGGCACACTTGTGCCTAGAATTTATTTAAGCCACACATCTGAAGTAGCCTTATTTTGTTGGGGAAAAACCCCATTGATTTTAATAGGGACTCGTGGAGTCAGCTTTGGGAGTGACTTGGGACTCGGGACTCGTGAGTCACCATTTTGGAGCAAGGACTTGGACTCGGACTCGAGACTTGGGTCCAAAGACTCGTGACTCGACTCGTGACTCGAGACCAAGGACTCTTCAACATCCCTGCCACTAAGGCTGCAATCATAAACTTAGTTTACTAGGCAGTAAATCCAACTGGGAAAAAACAGCAGGGCTTATTTCAGAGTAAAACACAGTTAGATTCAGGCTGCTAGAGATTTTCTGGGTGTGCAACAGGCTGAAGGAGAGAGAGCCTTGTTGTGCTTATCAGTTGTTAAGGGGGATGATAGCCACCATCAGGTTTACAACACCATAGCCAAAGCTCCCAAGGCCAAGTTTAGTTTGCAGCCACCGTCACTTTTGCCATCTTCCTCAGATTTCAACTCCTATTAACTTTCATGTAGCAGAAAGAAGGGGAAAGGAAGAGAAGAGGGTTTCCTTTACTTGAAAGTAAAACTAGAAAATAAACCCAGATGGAGAGAGAATTGGTGGCAAGATGAGTCTTGGCTGGTAGCTGCAATTGGGGTCGGGGAGGATTCTAGTACCTCAGATAAAGGTCTTCAACTCCAGATGAGTGGAGATGGTCTAACTCCCACCTTTCTAACTGTCTTTGCCCAAAGTCCCACCATAATTCAAGTGATCATCACCACGCTTACATTTGTGCACCCTATTTATTTTGAATTCAGTTTAGGGGGGGTATTAATGATGAATGGGGGTAATTAATTGAAGGGGAGAATTGATTTAGAACAAGAAATTATTTGGGGTTAAATTAATTGAAGAAGACCATTTGGGTGATCTATGGTGTGGTGCAAATTAACTGAAGATCTTATTTGGGATGATTTGAATGGGAAGGTAATTGGCTTGCCTTCGGTGAAATTTAATATAGTAATTATTTCTAAATGTGCATCTGTACATATATATTAGCATATCAAATTTGTGTCCACAATTATTCTTTGGTGGTGCATATCCTCTTTTTGCAATCAGTAAGTGGCCACCCTAAGAGGTGATGTGAAAGATCTGGGGAGCCACTGCCAGAATACACAATACTGAGCTAGGTGAATCAGTGGTCCTACCTCATACAAGGTTGTTCTATATGTTCATATAACCTCTGGCATTTGCATGGAAATGGCTCTGAGAAGGAGCAGAGATGTCCAAGAAAAAAAAAGTTTAATTACTCCATTCGTTTTCACCAGTAAAATTTCATTCATTTTGTGATTCATTTTTTTCTTTTTCATTCAGTTTCATAAGCAATTTAAAATTAGTTCATTTGTTTACTTATTCCCATTTATTCTTGTTTTTTCATTGATTTAAATGTGAGACTCAGCCAGTCTTCTGCTGCTAGTAATTTTGGTGTTTTCCTTCCAGATGACATAAAATGTTCACCTGTTCTACCACACCCTCCCCCAGGGTATCAAACTTCCCAAATTTGAGACGGTTTGGACAAAGAGTCCCCATTTTATAGTCAAATTTAAAAGGTTCATATCATGTAATCTTCCTATTGATTTCAGTGGGAGACTCAGCTGCTCTTCTGTGTGTAACGTCCATGTTTTACATCCTAGTGGCATGTATCTAATATTTTTCTATACTGCCAAGTGCTAGTGATTTCATCTATAGAATTTAGACAAAATATTGATAAATTGCCATTAATTGTGATATTCTGTTAATTTCATTAGGGTTATCAGTGAGCCTTTATCAAAACTAGGGAGGATCAGTGAGTCCTTGCTTTGAATGTCTCTGTGAAGGAGATAGTCAAAATCATTAATGACTCTTTATACATTCACCATTATTTATTAATGCCTGAACTAGCTCTGAGTTTTGAAAATTCACAGAATCGTGTATGCAACTAAATGAAATGCATTGAATTCCTCACTACATTGCAGAAGGTTCAAATGACAAGGAGTTGATTGCAAATTCCTTACTTTATGTTGCCTGGCCTTAATGTAAGTTAAGCTTCACTCATAAGGTTTTAAATGAACCTAGTCAGGCCCCCTTCAGATGCACAGACACATACAAGATGTAAGCCTGTTTCCTGTGATATGAGCCAACTGTGCTAAGCAATCAGATTTATGGAGCCAATTAGGTGAGAGAGGTCCATATGATTGGCTCTGCCTAAATCACACACAGTTCCTCAATAGGATTGCATCACAGGGAAGTGACTCCTGTGTGTGTGTGTGTATGTATGCACACATTAATGATCACACTTCTCTCTCTCTCTCTCTCTCTCTCTCTCTCTCTCTATATATATATATATAAGTGAGAGTTCTGACTCATCGATTTATCTCCTATTTCCCATTAAGCTAGAAAGCTGAAATTTGGCTTTGGATCACTAATAAAAACGACATTGTGGAAACTTTCTTTAAACACCCTTAAGGGGTGTGTGTGAAAAGGGTTTTTTTGAAGTACTCAGAATACAGGGTAGAAAGTAATGAGTTTTTAAATCCGTTTGAATGGGTCCTTCAGCTACTTTCGGTATATAGTTATCTTTCCATACAGTGCAATCCTATACATGTCTACTCAGCAGTAAGTCCCACTGATTTCAGAGGGTTTTACTTCCAAGTAAGAGGGTATTGCAATGTTAGTGACTTAACCACTCCAGTTATTTCCCTTTGGCATTCTATTTAAATAAGGATGTTTCCTGAAGCCATATGTTCCTTTGGTGTGACCAGTTTTCATCAGACAATTCTTTATCCTAAGTACATTTACTAGGAAGGATGCTCACTGAACTCTGAGTAAACATGCTTAGGATTGCACTGTAAAAGTATATTTTGGCACACAGGTGGGAAATGCTTAAGAGTTGTGTAGATAGAGGCTTCTAGCTCCATAACAATGACCATCAGCCTGAAATGACCATCAGCCTGATCATTTGCCCTGAAATGCAAAGTTACAAACAAACAGGGATGCCATATACCTAATAGATCTCACCTATTGTTTTCAAGTGATGGGCAGAAACAATAGTAATGCAGTATAAAGTACAGGCATCTTCCAACCATTTAAAATCAACTGTTAAAAAAAATACCACAAGCTCTGCTTGTATTAATCTAATTAGCTTTATTACACCATTTATACCTGCCAATTGCATTTGTACCATAGTAAGTAAATGCAATCCTGACTAATGATGCTGGCTTCAAAAACTTCCTGAGCACTGGAATTGGATTTAGGATTTTATGGAGAGATCGAAGCTGTAGCGTGTGGCTCTGGATCTTTTTATTTCTATCTGGAAGGAGATTTTAAAACCTTCTCAGCATACTATTTTATGAATGATCATGAATTTCACAGTATGAATTATGTGAAAGGTTTCACTTTTCAGTCAAACTGTACAAGTAGCTGTAGGAATTGGGAACCAATGCTCTCTTTCCACCTGGTGTTTACAAAAAGCTTAGTCTTGGGATGTGAAAGTAAAATCTATAGGATTTACAATGAATGCTAAGGCATTCATACATAATTGCATCTGGCAGCACTAACTGAACTAACATCAGCAAGCGAATATTCATGGAAAATTCTACTTCAGCAGAGGGAAATCTCCAGCCAGTTTAAAACAGATGCATGCACTTCTACATCAGGCCTGCCACCCATTTTTGCAGTTATCATTAGGCAGATGTGTAAGTTGCAATGTAGATTTTAATCTTTGCTCATAAATCAGTCACTCCAATCTCTTAATCTTTTACAACCTATCTCAAATTCCCTTCAATTTATTGGCATATTTCTAGTTTTGACAGGCCCTGGAGACTTTTGAAGCTGGTCATGCTCATGTACTTTTTGACAATGTGCTTTCTGACTAGACAACATAACACTGCTATTTCACAACTGTTTCACACCCAACTTGCTGCTTTCTACCACTTCTGGGTCTTCATGAAAGGACTTTTTCATAGAAAATAGGTTTTAAAGATTTGAATTATTCACACTGTCCAATCTGTGTATGTCAGAAAACCATAATTATTCTGGGTACGCAATTAAAGAAGAAATGTTTAAACACAGAATATTGTCTTGTGGTTACCTTGAATAAACATGGGTTTATTCATATTACAAAGGCTACAGAGTTCCCAGAGTTTGGAGTCTTTCAGACTATCAGTATAGGCAATATAGGGCAGATGCAGCAGCCTGGCAGCTATATCAGGTCTTCAAAATGTTATTTTTTGATGGATGCTTAATACAAGGTAACTGAAGGAGAGAGGAATTCTCTGGGAGTGGGAAATTATTTGCCTGCAGTTAATACAGGTGTCAGTAGATAGCGCATGACCACAAGCTCTGGTTTTGCTTTAATCTTGGATTGTTCCTTGTGAAGATTATCTTGCCTCATTTTCCTCACAATTGTCTCTTCTTTGCACTTTTAAAATGGAAACGGCTCTTAGCTAAATTTAGTAATGTCCCCTAAGGACCGACTGTGTTTTCCAGACTGAAAAACAGAACTTAAAACAACTTTAATGTTTTAATTAAAAAGATTATATTTTCTGACTGTTTTGACCAATTTCTCAGACCTCGGGCATACGTTATTTTCTTTTTCATGTGTTGCAGAAGTTCTTTGTAATCAGGGGGAAAGGAAGGGTTCATTAGGTTGTCTGTACAAGTTCGGTCACTGGTCTCCAAGAGTTGCCAAAGTATAGGCCAGTTATATTTTTAAAAGAAAACATTCACAATTTATAGTGTGTAGCCACAGCCATGGTTGTGTTTTATAGGCAGTATCCATTGCTGCTGCTCCGCTTACATAATTAATGTAGCACTTGCATAAACAATCTCTAGCACAATGCCAACAGAGTAAGCTGGCATGACAGGTTTTCCAAGGAAACCTGTTGCACCAGCTTACGCTATAGCATTAAGTCAGTTGCGTAAATGGAGTGGCAGCACTGGATACTGCCAGGGATGTTGAAGAGTCCTTGGTTTCGAGTCACGAGTCGAGTCACAAGTCTTTGAACCCGAGTCTCGAGTCCGAGTCCTTGGTCCAAAATGGTGACTCATGAGTCACGAGTCACTCCCAAAGCTGACTCCACGAGTCCCTATTAAAATCAATGGGTTTTCCCCCCAACAAAATAAGGCTATTTCAGATGTGTGGCTTAAATAAATTCTAGGCACAAGTGTGCCTTTTTATTTCAAAACTCTGCCACTGATTTTGGCAAGAACAGACTAGGCAGACAACCCAAAATAACCAGACAGGCAGAGGAGGCAGGGAACCCCAAAACAGGCAGGCAGAGGCCTTTGTCTTGGACAATTCAAACTGTGGAACTGGTTAAGAAGAGACCAGGCAGGCAGAGGAGGCAGGGAACCCCAAACAGGCAGGCAGAGGCAGCCAAACCCAAAATGTCTGAAAGGTTGCATTTTAGGAAAATGATTTTAAAAAATGAACTTGCTGTACTTCCTAAAACCTATCCATGTTGCATTTGAGGAACACGATTTTGGAACACGAGTCCTTGGTCTCGAGTCCCGAGTCGAGTCTCGAGTCCCATTAAAAATATTGGGACTCAAGTCTGACTCGAGTCAGAGAGGGGACTCAGTCTGACTCAAGAGTCGAGTCCTGGAGTCCGAGTCCCCATCCCCGGATACTGCCCTATGTTCTCCACTTCTTGCCCTTCTTTATATGGTAATTTCACATAAAGAACAGCTGGCCCAGCTTTCCTTCACATTTCTTCAGAATTTTCAGCGAAGTAAGGCACAGCCAGTTTATTCTCTCTATGACAGTGCCCAGGGATGTCCCTACCATGCAGCAGAGTGAAGCAACTCACTTCAGGAAGCACGATGGCAGGTGTGTTTGTGTGTGTGGATAGATGAAGGCAGGATTGTACTCTCAACAATGCAGCAAGCCTTTTTAAGTGTTCACTGTAGTTAGGAATGTTACCACTGGGTCTCTGCTTCAGGCAGCAAAGTGTCTTAGGGGGCAATAGCCAAGTTGATGAGTCAGCTGTATAAGGCTTTTCATTTTCTTCATACTATTGTTACAGAAAAGCATCTCATCTCAGCTTACCACCATTGCTCCACCGATCTATGCCTCGCTTTATTTCACTTAAAAAAATGAATCTGTGCATGAGATGAAAAATAGCTAAGGAGCTTTGATCAGATGAGTATCGGTGTTTCTGCTAAGCATAAGAGTTATGAAGAAACCTAATATGACCACTGCCTAAAGAAGAAGAAACTCCTTAACAGTGTTTTGCAGTAGCCTAGCCTAGATGTACCCGTGGTTAAAATAACTCGTATGAAAACTTCCGTCCCCCACCCACCCACCCACCCCCATTTGTTACAAGTGCCTTCTCAACTCTATGAGTGGCTTTTCTATTTCTTCACACCAGTCTTTGCTTGCTAATTTTATGATTATAATGAGGCAATAGTATGCTGTTTAACGGAGAATGACCTTTTAATTGAAAGGCTATAAATTCATTCTCTGTGGCCCACACTGAAACAAATTGAAATAAACAGACTAGCAATCCTCTTTGTGTTGCATTGCCTTTCTGACCAGTCACTACCAAAATCCTAGCTCACTTATTTCTTGTCTAGCACTGATTTAAAACATTCAGGTATTATCTCGTTGGCACTTTACATTGTTATTGTCTAAAAACCAGAAAAAGAGACCAAACTTTCACTGGTTAAATTGAAAGTAATCAACATTGGGTTTTTATTTTATTCTGTTAGCATCTGGCACACTGCCTCTTAATGAATGCTTCCTAAAACAGTCATAAGAACCTAGATGTTATAAAGCACAGCTCAGATGGATCTACTGTATATTTTTAAAATTAGTCTCACTATCACATACCATATGCCATTTAATTTCCAGATTATGATAAAATGAAAATTTAGACAAAGCAGTTTGTCTGCCCCTTTATGCCAGTATTCTTTTGGCTGATCATGGGCTCATTAGTTATGCATATGTTATTATATGGAGGAGAATAGCAAGAGAGTTCCTTTCAATGAGCACTTGATATATCAAGATCCTATATTGATGAAGGCTATATATAAGTATATATATAGTACCTAGTGCCTAGTGGTAGTAGTGATAGACAGACAGATAAATTGGTAGAAATGGGATACAGATTGCATTCTTGAATTGCTTACTCTGGCATAGCCCCAGTGAAGTCATTAACCCTCTAAGTTTTGGTTTGTTAACATTGAAAATCAATGGGGCTACTTCAAATTTGAGTGTCCAGGGTTTGCTGCTGTGCTGTCTTAAATAGACCCCTCCTCTACTTTCCTGCATTGAGCAGGGGGTTGGACTCGATGGCCTTGTAGGCCATTTCCAACTCTATGATCTATGAAAGCTATGAAAAGGTATTCACAAAGCCTGTAACAGAGCATTCAGGGATGTTGAAGAGCCCTTGGTTTCGAGTCACGAGTCGAGTCACGAGTCTTGAGTCCTTGGTCCAAAATGGTGACTCACGAGTCACTCCCAAAGCTGACTCCACGAGTCCCTATTAAAATCAATGGGGTTTTTTCCCAACAAAATAAGGCTATTTCAGATGTGTGGCTTAAATAAATTCTAGGCACAAGTGTGCCTTTTTATTTCAAAACTCTGCAACTGATTTTGGCAAGAACAGACCAGGCAGACAAACCCAAAATAACCAGACAGGCAGAGGAGGCAGGGAACCCCAAAGCAGGCAGGCAGAGGCCTTTTGTCTTGGACAATTCAAACTGTGGAACTGGTTAAGAAGAGACCAGGCAGGCAGAGGAGGCTGGGAACAGGCAGGCAGAAGCAGCCAAACCCAAAATGTCTGAAAGGTTGCATTTTAGGAAAATGATTTTAAAAAATAAACTTGCTATACTTCCTAAAACCTATCCATGTTGCATTTGAGGAACACGATTTTGGAACACGAGTCCTTGGTCTCGAGTCCCGAGTCGAGTCTCGAGTCCCATTAAAAATATTGGGACTCAAGTCTGACTCGAGTCAGAGGGGGGACTCAGTCCGACTCACGAGTCGAGTCCTGGAGTCCGAGTCCCCATCCCTGCAGAGCATAGCCATAGAATAGGTAAACAATTACTTTATTAGGATCATAATCTAGATGCTTGACACAGGTTTACTTAAGTCTATAATATTGCTCTGGACTACAATAGTAATAATCAAAAATAGCTGTAGTCTCAAAAAATATAGTTCAGCTTTGTGCTGCCAGCATCATGCATCTCTATCATGAGCACATCACACACAGACAATGGAAATTTTCCATATCCTTTAAACTTTTGCATCCTGTATATTTGGTTGTTAGACAAATAGAGCAAGCTTTGCTGACTTCATTTTCATTCTTGGCAGCATGTTTTTATCATAAGGCAGATAGTCATTAATTTACAGAATCAACGCTGGGAACAGCTTTTGTGATCTCATATTAAATTTTCCCCTGAATCCGCCCCTTGGCAAAAATTACTCACATCGTTAAAAAATATTTAATTAGGCTGTAGTTTATACCCAGCTCACTGGGGAAATGTTGGAATTAATATGATTTGCATGAATTCTGTTTCTCTTTTTCTGCTAGAGATTAGTTTTGAATTCAGTTCAGAGGGTCACTGACACTGCCAAGGACTCACAATCGTGAAGGTCAAACAGGTAGCAAATACATCCCAGGGGTAGTTTCCCTGAAAATACAGCTCAAAATTGCTTTTAATTATGGGTTACCTAAAAGGCCATTTGCTGTTTTTATTTTCAACCCATATATCTGAAGCATGGTATAGATGGAAGTTCTAGTTCATGTCTAAACCAGCATAGAATAACCTCACATGGGAATCTATTGTTTGTATGTTTACTTAAATAATATCTAGTTAAATTTAGCATTATATGGCTGCAGATTTTTGACATGAGGGAACACCTTGACTATGATTGCAGAAGATAGGGGGAGGAGGAAAGATCAAATAATATTTTTGAGGGACATGAGTTATGATTCTGTCTTTCTTAATAGTGCATCCTAGTTGATCAATTATCCCTCACCAGATTAGATGCAATGTTTAGTTATGCATTATCTTATTTATTATTTCAAGGATAGGGGAAAAACCCTAAGGAGTTACTCTGCTTTAAAAAGAGAGAGGGAGAGAGACGGGAAGATTTAATGGAATATTTAATTAATAATCTAATCAATTAATCTCTGTTACATAAATGGTGAAATCTAATTCCTCTTTGCAGCTATATCAATAAGAGAAGAAGCGGAATGGCTGCCCACTTATCAGGTTAATGGGAAACCATTAGAGATACAAAGAAAAAGTGAAATTGTATTAGTATGCTAGCAGAGATACCAGCAGCTTTAATAAAGAACTTTTGTAGTTAGGACAGACCACAGTATGTCTGTTATGACTGTAATATGGGCAGTTCATCTTGGTAAATTTATTTGTTAGCTGAAATAATGATGAAATATAATCATTCAAGAACATTAATAGTGATTATGAAGGATAAATAAAGATATTTTTGATAGTACAGTAGGTATGCCTAAAGAGCTGAAGGGAGATATGGCATGTTTGACCCCAGCAAGTAAATAAAGAACTGGAGATCTCCTGGGGGGGGGATCCCTTATGATTTTGAAATATTTTGACAATATGCTCACAAAAATGTATAGACTCTATCCGTTCCTGCTTGCTTACTGCACAAATGTTGATAAACCTATCTATCCTGCAATTGTAACCTGCACCCCTATTTTTAAAATGGTAAGGAGTCAATCCATGCTCTTTAAAACTAGGAACCTTGCTAGGGGTAGCTGATATGCAGATTGCAATTTAAGTGATAACAATGTAGATGAAAATAACAGCAATGCAGATGAAAATAACAGCACTTCCTAAATGATTTTCCTGTTCTCTTTTTTTGTCTTCCTGTTTTCAAGTACTCCCCAAATCTATTTTGTGAACCTCATGGGTTTTCTTTTCTCTAGATAAGTGGGATTATATATTTACTGTACAAAACACTAATTTAATTATTATGCAGTTTAACAAAGCTTCTTTTTGCATAAAAAATATCTGCAAACTCATTTAAAAGCAAAGTGAAAGATTTATATAAATATTAAAATTGAACTTTATACTGTTTGAAAGTCAGTGCTCATGAATCTGAAATGTAAGACGTCAAATTATATTCACTAAATTAAGGATGTGCACAGATAAAATTGAGGCTATTGGCGTGTTTTCATTACTGAAGGTTTTATCAAGAATCTTATTTGGAGAAACGTTAACCTATATTAGACTTTTCTTGTAATATAGAAAAGCAGGACATAGTAACCTACTGTTTGTCTCCGGAATCCAGTTCACTCTCTAAAAAAACCCCAGAATCACTTCTTACCCCCACCCCCTTCTTTTTATACTGGTAGGTTTTATTTTCATATTCTTTCCCAAGCTTCTGCTCCCAGTGATTATGGATTCTGGCAAGAGAAGACCACAGTTTTATTTGCAGCGCAAAATTGTCCAAACACACAAGCATTAATTATGCACATTATGTACAAAAATAATGCTGCTAACCTTGCCAGCATGCAGACTTCTTAGTCAGTAAATAGCATCCCTCTCCAGCAGTGAGAGATTGAATTCTCTTCCCTGTAGGTGATAGTAATGCTGGCCACTCCCACAAAATTACATTGCTCTAAAAGGTAAAACAAAAATGCCTTTAGTCTCACGTAATATGTATTGACAATTCTGAGTTCTATTTGTTTACTGAATCCCTCTTTTTTCTACATACCTCTTACCTTTTTCTCTTTTTTATTGCCTTCCCCATGCCACCAATCACACCACTAGGATTCTTCCAAAGACCATTCCCTGAGATTATCTTCTTCTTTAACAATGCCATGAATATTTTTTATTATGTATAAACAAAGGAGAAAATTCTTTTAGCTAAGGCTGTACTGATACTGAATTGACAAAGATGTTTTTCAACCCTTTTGTTTCAGTTATATATTTCAGCGGCAGGGTGAAAGTATATTTGGGGAGACGAGAACGGGAGTGGCTGCCATTTTGTATTTCCCAGAAAGCTCTGTTCTGAGGTGCTGTTTGAATTTTGGGAAATTCAAAATGGCCATCACCATTAAAAAATGGCTAACTCCTTTGGCACTTATTGGGGGCCCACCAGTATAGCGAACACCTATATCTGCAGAAGAGCACACATTATTACAAAGTTACTCCAGCAGCTCATTTTATGTGACAAGTGCCGTGTTAAGGTTGCAGTGTCAGTGTGCCATTCCATGCAACCCTGTTTTTAAACCTAAACTATTAGGGGGGGGAACTCTCTTTTTTTCCATTTTCACGACTTCCTTTTTTATAAGAATGTCTTGCAAAAAAGCCCACAGATGCTTTATCTAAAAGCAGACCCAAGGGTTTAAAAGGTGTTCTATCCTGTTTGTAGGTTGGAATGGAATCAAAGATAAAAAGTGCAATCCTATGTATGTCTAATCAGAAGTGAGCCCCACTGAGTTCAATGGGACTTACTCCCAAGTAAACGTGCAGAGGAATCAGTGAAATCATTTGGAGAAACAAAGTTGGGGTATGGCCCACAAAACTGTTTCTCTTCAAATTACTTGATCAGTTTCAGGAATTTTTGGTCGAATCGCTGTTTCTTCACAGCCATACCACTAGCACTTGCTTCCTTTCTCTCTGATTCAACACAGCCTTCTGATTCCTAAACTAAATCAAACCCTTTTGTTTGCTCTGTCAGTTTAATACAAATTACATGATTGGATAACATCACAACATCTAGATTTGATTGCACTGTTATAACTGATCCAAAAGAGGCTTAGTGATGTAAAATGCTGCTTCTTCGAGTCTACGAAGCCTTAGGGCCTAAAATGTATGCTTCTCTGCAAATGCAAACAGTTAATAAAAAAAAAAAAATCTGGTGAAGTTGGTGAGCAGTGCAAAGTGAAGCAGATGCAGTCCCATGAAGTGTTATCACAAAATAGAAATAATCCGATAGGGATGATTTAATAATATTTTTAGGATGAGCTTTGACTCTTTCATGGCGCAGTCCTTCGAGACTCTGTGTTGGCAAATTAGTGTGTAGTATGGGGCACATGGACTGCTATGCTAGTGCTGTATCAAAGCTGTGCCAACTACATGAGCTTCCCCAGGATGTTGTGACAGTGGAGTGGCATAGGATAGATGCTACTGCACTGTCAACATTTACCCTTGTCAAATGCAAGATAGCATCAGTGTTCAAAGCCACTATGCAGCAGAGAAATGGGTTAGTGGAAACATGTTGAGAAGAGGACACACATACCATCCTTAAACTCCTTTTGCCACCACAGAGCCAGCTGCATCAGCACTTGTCTGTGCACCTGTCTGTTAAATTGGAGTAAGCTGTTATGGGGGAATGCAACTGACAGATAGCAGGATGAAGCTGCCTTCTGTAAAGCCAACTAATACAATTCAGTACCCATCTGTATTCTGCTCTTTGCAATGAGAGAAATATGAAATATGGTGGCATACGTACTGTAAGTGTTATTAGAGCTGAGCCGAATTAGGGATCTGACTGACATGATAATTTCTGTGCACCTTTTAAAATCTCCCCTCCCCATTTTAGTGACGTCTGCAGAAGGCAGTTGAAAAACATGAAAGATGTTCACAGGGCAGACTTCCAGATCCTTGTTTTTTAAACCCTGCCATTTAGATATATAAGCGTGCAGCAATGAGGGTATAAAATCTTTCCATGTGCATTAGTGTAGAGCACAGAGAGGTTTTAAGAATGAATATGTTAATTCCACAATAGTGTTTAGAGCCAGCCATTTGAGTTCATCAGCACACAGATATGGGGATGAAAAAGAGTACAAGCAATGTCCTTTGAAGTTAAAAGAAAAAAATGGTGATGAGGCAACATTAGATTGGGGGGGCATTGTGAAAAATTTATGGAACAGTGTGAGGTTTGGGGTTTTTGGTGACCTTCTTAATGACCTGGTTCACACAATCATCATAGACTAAACAAGCCACGGTGGCTTGTTTAAGCCGTGGCATGTGCGATGCGCCACTCAGGCACGACTTGTGTAGTCAACCATCCAGCCGCAGCTTGTCGTGCCATCCAACCCCGGACAGCATGGCTTGTTTGAGGGAGAAACAATCCTCAGATAACCCAACAACAGCCCATGTGTTATTTGAGGGTTGTTTCCTCCTCAAACAAGACATGCCACCCAGGTTTGGACGACACTACAAGCTGTGGCCAGGCAAGTGATTATGCAAATTGCACCTGGCACATGCCGCAGCTTAAACAAGCCACCGTTGCTGGTTTAGCCTACAATGATTGTGTGAACCAGTCTCTGAAATGGCATGTTTGCATCAAAAATCAAACAGCACAAATATTAACTGCAGCATTAAATGTTATATTAGCTATTTCTAGTAAATGGACTCTGTACAAATAGGAAGACAAGGCCCTTGGGTCAATCTAAAAGGTTTAAAGCATAGTCCAGGCTCCATTGATGTCAATGGGAGTTTTCCAATCTGACTTCAACAGACTTAGTATTATAGCCAATGCAATTCACAGAAATTTGATTATGAAAGGAACTAAACTGATTTTCCTTAAGAGGAAAATAGTTCCTTATTTACCAAATATAAAACTTAGGTAGACTGTCTAGGTGCAAATGTGATGGCTGTCTTCTTGACCAGCCCATGGGATGCTAAATTAGGAGTGATGGGTGGGGGCGGGCAGCTATGAGCTTGTACAATTTTAGCTAAGCTATACTGGTAGGGACATATAATGACATAGAATGAGTGCATGACTGTCAAAGGCTTCACATGCTAATTCTGTCTATTTTGGCCTTCATGCCACAGGAGCACCCATGAAGAACCATTAAATTGGATCCTGTTTAGATGTTACCACCACAAAATATCCCCCTTCTTCACATGGTGAAATAAAGAAGAGGTTGGCCTCATGTACTTTCCCTTCCCTTCCCTGCTTTCCTCACTGTATACAGCAGGCTATTTGAATTTGTGGTTTCTCTCAACCTGGATATAAACATCCTTTTCTTTAGTCTTTGTTCCCATCTAGAGCCCCATCAATTTTTCATCATAATTACAGGCTTTTCCTTCATCCTTGATCGTTTCCCCATAAACAATTCTTAGGATGTATGGCTGGCTGGGGAATGCTGGGAGCCATAGAACTTTGTTTCTGTCTAAACATGCATAGGATTGCACCCTTTTCAGTTGTGCCCGCCTGTGCTCTTTTTTTTTTTACCAGATGTGCTGTTTCCTTTCTACTGTCAAATATAAATTCTTCCATTTTATAGTACCATTTCAGTAACTCAGCCTTCTCATCCTATGGAATATTGGAAGGTTCAGTCCATTTCAAACAGTCTAGCCCCCTATGGATTTGTTCCCTATGTTCAGAATAGAAAATGTCACTGAAGCAAGTGAAGTCATCATTTCAGCCTAAGCCTGCTTTTTACACAAAGACTATAATGCACTAGCAATGTGTAGAGCCCTCGCTACAAGACATTTGGAGAGGGACCTTAGGTCACTGTTAAGGGTGTTTGCTTTGCATCTCTAGTTAAAAGGATTGGGTAACGGGATGAGATAGACCTCTGCCTGAGACTACTGCCAAGCTGCCAACCGGAGTAGACAATACTAGGTTAAATGGACAAATAAAATGACCAGGTATAAGACAGTTTCATAAGTTCCTGTTTCTTTAGTCTTATGGAAACTTTTGGCTTCCCCTGAATTTTCTTGCATTTTTTACAAAGAGCTGTCACCAAAATTTGTGCTTCCTTGGCTTGGAATATGGTATTTGGCAAGTCATTATTCATTTATTTAAACTCGTATGATGGCCCCCAAGGCAATACAGTAATACCTTGGATTGCAAGTAACTTGGTTTGAGAGCATTTTGCAAGACAAGCAAATTTTAAAATATTTATTTATTTATTTAACTTGATATACAAGCGACGGCTTGAAATACAAGTACTGTAGTACGGCTTAAATTAAAAATCTCTGTATAATTTTTTTTGGGGGGGATTTCGTTTTGATATAAGAGTGTTTTGGATTACAAGCACGTTTCCGGAACGAATTATGCTCTCAATCCAAGGCATGACTGTATACAACTTTAAAACAATATGCTAAAAAACAATCAAATTAAGTAATGCTTGCTTGTCTTAAATTTGAGGTGAACATTACAAAACTATGAAATTTTCTCTTGACTTGGTTTTTAATCCAAGCCAGAGAAGAACTCATTTTTTTTCTCCCATCCACCCACCATTCAAACCCCTTCCCTACTCACACTTATTTACCAGGCTACTGTTCTGGCAGTGGGAGGAAGAAAGGTATTTCTCCCCTCCTCTCCCCTCTGGAACCTGAAGTACTGCTACATTGATAGTTCTGGGAAAACCATATTTTCCAGAGCTAGTGGTATGTGGGACAGATGTGGGATACTGAGGCTGTATTGTCTACAGTGTAGACAATCCCAGATGTGGGATACTGAGGCATGGATACTGAGGCTGTAGAGGTATCTGTTCACAGTACAAAGTGCAGTGTGTTTTGGTGTTAGGAATGAGTGAAAATTGGGACACAACCACTTATGTTTCCTAGCATGGCATTTTAAAGGTCATGGATAAGGGCCACAACCCCTTTGCAGTGGAGCAAATTTGTATCAGCAAATTAATGTATTAAGGAGGTTTGAGACTGTGCCCCACATGCCTTGCCTTGATTGACACTTTATCTGTTGTAGTGCAAACTACCGGTACTTCTTGTGCCACAGCTGTTAAAGCTATGCCCATCCTTCTTCATCTGCTTTCATCTCTCACTTCTAAAAATCAGCTTTTTTCCTATTTCCCAAGATCAACATTTTGCTGTTCCCTTGATAGCATTATACGACACTAATTGTCGACACTAGTTATCTACCACATGTCACTACTAAATTGAGGTACATTTTCTGTATCTGACCAGCAAATCTGTGAGCATTTATGTTGGTGTTATGTGATGGTGCTGAACATTGTATAAGTTTATGGGGAACAACTTCCAATACATCATATGTTTGTTTGTTTGTTTATTTATTTCAAAGTGGATATAGGGAAGTGCTATAAATTGAACATCACAGCTATAGACTGATTGGAGAGCCTTGAGCAATCTGCTGTCCCATTAGAAGGTTTTGACTTAAGTTTGGTTTTGCCTGATGTCACTGTTTTGGTATTAAAACAATGCATTTAAATGTAAATAACATGGATAAGTAGACCCCCATTTATGCTTCCTAAGTGATAGTCCAGTTATCTTGGCATAACCAAAGCATGCAGCTACAACAACAAAAAATATTATCAATCCTTCAACTTCTCTAGTTCTTTACTGTGTCACTCCAAACTATATACAAATGTACCTATATCTTATTCTCTTTTTTTGGTCAATTTACCTCCTGACCATCAAATCTGATAAACTTAACAAGAAAAAAAAATCCTAAGTTTTTTTTAGAAAGACTGCAGTCTCTAAA
Source organism: Shinisaurus crocodilurus (assembly GCA_021292165.1). NCBI lineage: Eukaryota > Metazoa > Chordata > Lepidosauria > Squamata > Shinisauridae > Shinisaurus > Shinisaurus crocodilurus. The sequence continues at coordinate 266,791,017 of CM037876.1, forward strand.
GGCTTTGTACCTATTGGTTGTAATACATCTGTATTCAGTTGAGCCAGTCAGTGTAGAGTCTACACTGTAGACAATACTGAGCCAGATGGATCAATGATCTGAGTTGGCATGATGCATGTATCTTCCTATGTTCACATAAGGCTTAGGGATAGATGGGGCAGTGAGAATGAGTAAGTAGCACAGGGAATGAGTAAGTAGCACAAGATGTGATGATGCCACTGAGTTGGCTTTAAAGGGGGATTAGACAAATTCATGGAGAATGAGGCTATGAATGGATACTAGACATGATGGCTATATACTACCTCCAAAATCAGAGGCAGCGTGTCTCTGTACCAGTTGCTAGGGAACAGCTATTGCCCTCATGTGGTGCTTGAGGCATCTTATTGGCATCTTATTGGCCACTGTAGGAAACTGAATGCTAGACTAGATGGGTCTTTGTTCTGATTTAGCAGGGCTCTTCATATATTCTGACTAGAGAAGTAATGATCACCAAAACCACGACAGTCATGAAATGATGTGGGTCTCCACAAGTAGAACATAAAGTCAATGTAGTCCTAATCATATGGAGTTGGATCTAAAGGTTATATTAGTGGAAGTCCACTTGCACAACCTATTTTTCCTCTCTCCTCCCCTACATCCCCCCCCCACTCCCAGAACATCTCTCTGGAAGGTCAGGGACCCTCCTGAAAAGCAGTGTGAAGTCTCAGGCTGCAGTGGGAGGGGAAAATAGCCCAAAATTGGAAGGAGGAACCTTGTGTGACCAAAGGTCTGGATCCTGTCCCAATCTTTGGATCCAACACAAAGCTCTTTTTCATGTAGTTTTCCTGTTCATGTAAAGTTTTGATTTTGAAATGAACTGCAGGGTGCAACCCTGTATACGTATATAAACACTTTGCAAATGTCCACTTGATGCAACACTTCTTGAATTTGAAGATAAGAGCTCTCAATGCTCACTTGAGTAGATTGTTTTAACACAGAGGCTGGCTAACAATAAAGATTGTGCATTTTTTCAAGTCTTAGATATGTTTCAAACATTTGTTCTTTCTTTTCTGTAACTTGTCTGAGATGGAAATTCATCTGTGAACCCTTGTTTTTTCTTCATGTTTTCAGAGAACCACATTTGCATGCCCCAGAAAAAAAAATCAATATTATGAATAAGTCTTCCAGAAAGTCCTTAATTATGTGTGTGTGTATCAGCTTGTAATATTTTGTGTTTCCTCAGATTCTTCTCCTTTTTAGCTGACACAAGTGGACTTTGAAAGGAGTAAAATCAGCAGTGCTACATGGAAATGCATGCAGAAGTTGTTAAATGTGATAGCAAAATAAGAAAAGCTTCAGTCAGTATGATCAGGCTTTAAAAAAAAAAAAAAAAAAAAGACAGCCAGCAAACTGTCTATCATGTGATGAAATTTGACAGTAGGGATTATAGCTTTGATGGACCAGAACAGCTAATAGAAGAAGCTGACATTTTTGAAACCCTGCTAATTAAGGGTTCCTTCCTTAATATTAAAATAAAGTCTTTGTCTGGGTTTTATGGTTGGAGAATCAGGTGTTTTCATTAATATATGCCAGTCAGTCTTAATAAGCTTGGAGGGCAGAGGAAGTTATTATTGAGTGACCTTCTACAAAATAAGCATGTTGCTAAGGGCTCTAACCCTGCCCTGTTCAGACTGATGAATCTCATTTCCAATGCAAAAGCTTCACAAGAAATCCAAGTATTCTCTGTGCAATCACAGAAAATAATCCTTGTGTCTCTTGTAATGTCCAGAATTGCCACTTACTATACTTCTACTGTACAATGAATATTACAATACATATTATTTTTCCAGCACAATTGTCTACGTTTCTGAATTGCCAAGAATAGAAAAACTTATTGTCAAGATACTTGTATTGAAAAGTCAGCTCATTTTAATACTTCTCAAATATACTTGCTTTATAAAAAGAGATGTGTCTATATTATTACATATTCATTTTCAAATAGATTTTGAACAGATTTTAAACCATGCATTGAAATTCATTGAAATGATAAATTCACAGTTGGATTTTGATTTGCTTTTAATCCAATTTTAGGTATAATACATTTTCACCTTTTTGTAGTAGTTTTGCTTTTCTGTTGCCTTGTGAAGCAACAGAAAATTGTGGTAGATTTTTATTTATTTTTTTGCAACTTATACGATCTGCAGATGAAAAGTAGAAAATGAGCTGGTCAAACAGATAAAATCAATCAAGCATGAACAATATTTGTGATCATTCTTATATTTATTCTGTGAGCCCTGGCTATTTCTCATACGTATACTGGGTGTCATTAGAGGACATACCAGTAAAGAAGCTAGACAACAACTTTATTCTCTTTTCAGCAAGAACAGAAAAGTAACAGGAAACTCTTGGCACCCAGATACAACTACTAAGTCTAGATGAACTATACATTGACACTATCCACACACTGGGAATTCCTGCAAGCATATCCTGCTTTCATTATCTAAATTTTATTTGTCTTTTACTGAATCAGATCTGTTCTCTTCAATGGTTCCTTGAGATGTTCCATTCACAAAAATGCAATAATTTGGTAGCAATAAAACTGCATGGTGACTTAGTAGAAATGTGAGAATTGAGCAATGTTGATTCCCATGTCATTTCATGTCTGTAAAGAACAATATAATGTTCACCATGATTTGAGACCTCCTTGGCTTAAATGATGAAAGAGGGGTTTCAGCTGTATGTTGCAATATCTAGTGTTATTGCAATATCTAGTGTTAACAAATTATTTGCCATTAATTTGGAAAAGCAAGGGTAGTCAGACAGCACCCATTATGTATGCAATAGTCACCCACATACTGCTTGGATAGAGTGGTTTTTTGTTTTTGTTTTAAATTAAGTAAGGAATACATTCTGGTAGGAATGGAGAGATCAGTCTATTTCCAGTCTGTGTCAATTTCCTACGCATTCATAATTCAGTTCGGTCCCCTTTCTGCTTTAATATGCAATTGTTTTTTAATCTGCATGAAAATTCATATATAAAAAGGTATTTAAAACTTTATTTGTCAATGTATTTTCTCACAAAGTATTGTATGTATGCATAAAAGTATTTTATATGAATGTGCCTATATAATTCTAATTGTATTTTATCCTAGAATATGCATTTTTAAATGTGTGTTTTTTGAAGCAAGAACTGCATCACAACCTGAAGGTTAATTAAGTTCTGATCAGCACATTAGTCTGGGAGGTGCGGATCAAATCAGTTCATATCAGAATTCACAGAGAGTTAATTCCACCAGCATTCCTGTGTTCTAGGATACTTGATTCCCAACCCCTGCCTCCTCCCCAAGCCTCTACCCACTGGAGATTAGTGGAGGGTTGGGGAGGCTAGCAGGGAGAGGAATAGGAACATAAGAAGAGCCAAGCTGGATCAAACCAAGGTCCATCTAGTCCAGCATTCTATTCACCCACTGATCAACCAGGTGCTTATGGGAAACCCACAAGCAGGACATGAGTGTAACAGTACCCTCCCATTCATGTGCCCCCCCCCCCAGCAACTGGTGTGCATAGGCATACTGCCTCTGATTCTGATATTGGAGGTAGCATATAGCATCGATAACATTGAGAACCTCCATTTTTGTCACCACTATTTCCCTCAATTCCTCAGACTCCCTTCCTGAAAACATTAGTTCAGGTACAGGTATCTGTCCTACATCTTCTGCAGTGAAGACAGATGAAAAGAATTCATTCAGCTTCTTTACAAGCTCCTTATCCTCCATTAGTACTCCTTGAACTCCATTGTCATCCAGCAGTCCAACTGCCTCCTTAGCTGGCTTCTTGCTTCTGATATATTAAAAAAATTCTTTATTGTTGGCCTTGATGTTAGCAATATGCTCCTCAAAATGCTTTTTTGTTTCTCTTCTTGTCTGCTTGCATATCCTTTGTGCAAGTTTGTGCTCCCTATTATTCTCATTTGGGCAAGACTTCCATTTTGTGAAGGAAGCCTTCTTCTCTCTAATAGCTTCCTTGACACTGCTCGTTATCCATGCTGGGAAAAACAGGGATACATAGATGGTGAGGGGCCTGGAGACCAAATCCTATGAGGAAAGGTGGAAGGAGTGGGTTATGTTTATAGACATTTGATGGGCTGTCACATAGATGATGGATCAAATTTGTTTTCTGTTGCCCCAGAAGGTAGTGCCTGAACCAATGGGTTCAAATTAAAAGAAAGGGAATTTTGGCTAAACATTAAGAAGAAACCCCTAATGGTATGAGCTGTTTCACAGTGGAACAGACTGTCTCAGACTTCCTTTGTTAGAGGTTTTTAAGCAGAGGGTAGGATGGCCACCTATCAGGGATGCTGTAATGGAAGATTTCCTGCGTTGATAGGGGGTTGGACTAGATTACTTTTGAGGTTCTTTCCAAGTCTATGATTCTATGCAGAGATGCTTGGCTAGAATCCTTCTCCCTGCTATTTAGTGCAGGTTTGTCCTGCAGGTGTGCCGTGTCTGATCACAGAAGGATCTTCATAAGGATCGACAGAGCCCTGTCTCTCACCTCCCCACTCAGGTTCACGCACAGGCTGCACACATTATGTCACTGTCAGGAAAGGGAGGTCTGTGCTCACCTCCATATCCCCATGAAGCTCTCAAGTTATGGGGGCTCTGGGTCTTGTGCAATTTGACCAAGTGGAAGGGAGGGCAGGATGGGAATGTGGGAGGTGCACATAGAGGTCTTGTCCCTCTTAAGGGTCTGTTGTAATGCCAGTGCGTATACCAAAGAGAGGGATTCTGAAATAAACATCTGTTGAGACATATGGGGCTCCTCCATGTCTAGTCACTGTGCCCACATGGAAGAAGATCATACTCCTAGTGTTCAATGTTGCAGAGATTTTTATTTTTTTAATATGGTGGAGCACTCAATCATACAATTCCCCCATGCACATTTCGAAAAGGTGCAGGCCAGGAATGTTCCTTCCAAATAATTATGGGTATTGTTGACTTCTTCAAAAACAAAGCTTGCAATGAACAGCAGCATCCTTGTATAGAAGTAAAGTATCTGAGTTTACTGACCCTATTTCCTGGTGAGTGGTGCTCCATCCCTTCTTCTATCCTTCATAACCTGTCCCCATGCTCAGGGTGTCACAGATATGATGGTCATAGAACTCCAGCTGTCTTCTTAATGCCCAGCTTCTATCAACAACATGCCCAGCTTCTATCAACAACATTTTCAACTCTTAATGTTTAGCCAAAATTCCCTTTCTTTTAATTTGAACCCATTGATTCAAACATTTTCAACATTTTCAACACCATTCACAAGGCCATTTATTATTATTTTAAAATGAAAATTAAGGTGCAAAATAAAAGCAGAGAAGTTATTTCTCTAGTAGGTTTATTTATCCTGGTCTATGTCATGTGTGAGAGAGTCACATTGCAACATATGCTAACAGATAGTTCCTTTTCCAAATGTCCATTCTGAATGCCAAACAAGACAGGAGTTATGGCAAGATGAGTGTATTGCACACTGCTAAAAGTGGACTGCAGTGATTTGCTGGCAACAGGGTGATGATTTATAATTGGGATACGTGTGATACGAAATCAAACAATGTCTGCTCAGTTGACAAATTCAAATCCCAGATCTGAAGTCAATTAATCTGAGATTTGATGCTCAATAATTTAATTTAAATCTGTGATTGCAGCAATAGCCTGTGAACTGTGAGTACCACACAGGCACATTGGATCATTTTTCAGTGTTCCATATGTCACTATATAACTTCAGTGTTGGTGCATTTCAAGGCATTTGGTTCCTGAGTTCTTTGAAAGCTCATATAGTTTACACAATTAAAGCAAAATACCAAAAGGGCCAAAACTGGCACCTACATTCAATAAATAGCTTCTAGTTATTATTAGAGAATATGATACATGATAAGAAAACATTCTTAAACAGATGAGAGTCTTAGTATTCATGTGGCAACACTTCTGGGTTATAATTAATAACACAGAGAGAGGTTGTTGATTTGTTTAGCTTCTAGCCTGGTATTGGACTCTTCCCCCATCCTACTTCTCTGGCTGCTGGATATCATTTGTGCCTAAATTGCTTTCTTTTGCTCAGATGAAGGATCAGTTTAGGGCCACACTGCACATGATGTTAAAATGTGTCACTTGCGGTTGCATGAATCTTTAAGAAACTATAAATAACAGCTGGAGGGGGGGAAATAAAGATTGGGACCATGGTACATGGGCAGAAATCCCTACTTCCCACACACAGTCCTGACAAAATTCCCCTGAAAGGTGGTATTCATCCCAAAAGGGAAGCTTCCATTGGTGCCAATGGGAGCATTCCCCCTGTGCCAATGGGAGCTCTCCTCCCATGCCAAATAGCAGTTTTGGAGGGGCAGTATTTGTTGGGACAGCAACACAGGAGGAAAGGGTTAAACCTAACGTTGAACCTCTTCCGAATCTGTCCCTCATGTTTTTCGGCATGCAGGTCACCTGGGGAGAGGTCACCTGGGGATTTGGAGTGAAGTGCCAGCAATATGCAGATGACACCCAAGTTTCTCTCCCCTTTCCATCTCCCTTGATTCCAAGGAGGCAGCAGAGATCCTGAATGGTTGTCTGGAAGCTATAATCTACTAGGTGTGGGCTAACAATCTGACTTGGTCCAGGCAAGACAGAAATACTTTCGATCTGTAGGAGTCTGGGAATGGTGTTCAGTTAGTGCTGGATGGGGAAGCAGATTCCCCTACTGAAAGTCAGGTTCAAACTCTGGATATACTTTTGCACCCAGTATAGATACTTCTTCACACAGCGCATAGTTAAACTATAGAATTCACTTCTACAAGATGTAGTGATGGCCACCAATTTGGAGGGCTTTAAAAGGGGATTGGGCAAATTCATGGAGGAGAAGGCTATCAATGGCTACTAGTCCTGATGGCTCTATGCTACCTCCAGGATCAGAGGCAGTATGCCTATGTGCACCAGTTTCTGGGGAACATGGGTGGGAGGGTGTTGTTTCACTCATGTCCTGCTTATGGGATCCTGTGGGCAGCTGGTTGGCCACTGTGTGAACAGAATGCTGGACTAGATGGACCCTTGGTCTGATCCAGCATGGCTCTTCTTATGTTCTTATAGATCTTGGAGGTCCAGGCTGCTGCTGCGGCCATGTCTGTGTTTGCACAGCATCAGCTGATGCATCAGCTGTGGGCTTTCCTGAGAAAGACAGCTCTGGTCCCCGTGACACATACTTTCATTACACCCATTTTAGATTATTGCAGTGTGGTTTTTGAGGGGCCGCTTTTGAAGAATGCTTGGAAACTGGAGCTGGTACAGAATGCTATCGGGTTGGTTGCCCTGATATCGTTCAGTATCCATTGGGTTGGCTCCCAATTTGTTTCCATGACCTGTTCAAGTGCTGGTTGATTACCTTTAAAACCCTAAATGGCTTGGGCCCAGAGAATTTAATGGACTGCTTGCTCCCACATGATCCTGTTCACCCACTGAGATCCTCTGAGGAGGTTCTGCTCCATGTCCTACCTCCATCTGAAGTTGCTGAGTACAAGGGACAGGGACTACCCAGAGGAGTGTCTAAGCTCTCGAGCTTCCTTCCCTGGATGGCCTTTTTGGCTTCCTCTTTCTCAACTTTTCAAAGGTCTCTGAAGACAGTTCTTTTTAAATGAGCGTTAGTGTTTAATTGGTCTGCATTTTGGTTCAGATGGTTTTAAAAGTTGCTGTCTTATTATGGATATTTTGTAACTTTAACTATTGGACTATGTTGTTTACTGTTCTTATTATGTTATTTCTACACCCTGCGTCCAACTTTATACTTGATCTATATTTATCTTGACTTGCAATGATAGGCAAGGTGCTGTGGGTCTCAAAACAGATTCATGGCAGTCCACCCCCAGCTCCATATTCCCTGTACCACTCAGCAGCTGGTTAGAAGAGGGAGCTGCAGGTAGAACAAGCAAGCTGTCTGTCACCTTTGGGTGCCACAAAACCAATTGGCTGGAAGGGGGAATTTCAGACAGTGAATCAACATCAGCAGCCAGTCAAATAACTGAATGAACTAATTAGTGCTTGTGTTATGGGGTGGGGCAGTAAAGGGGGGCCTGGTCCTCTTGTCTTTAGTGCTGACCTCCTAAGCTACTGTTTTTTCAAAGCTCTGGGGCAGGCATGATTTGACTAAAACTAGGAGGATTCAGGGCTGGGGCTTGCAGATTTTGTAAAGCCCCCCTTCTCACGGTTCCCCCCCATAGCTTGAGTGTTGGAACCAATAGTGATATAGTAGTGTCCACTGTAAACTTCCAGAGTATTCTCCTGCTCTTCAATCTGGACAACTTATCTCTATGTGGTTTAAATACAATACTACCTGCCTATCGTCTGTTTTGGCCTACAGACTGCTTACACAGTTTTGACCTACTGCTCAAGTTCCTTCTCAGTATTTATTTTGATTGCATTTTTGGCAACCTCCACCTGGGACCCCTGCACTTCCTCCTCCCCAGCTCTGATCCTGCTGTGACTTGGGAACTGGCTTCCCCTCAAACCTGACAGAAGTGCTTCATGAATCCAGAGAACATAAAAGTTCTGTATAAATAATCAATATTCAAAAGCTATGTCGTGACTAAGAAGTTAAAAAGATGGGATTAAGATATCTATAACTCCAGAGAAGCATACACATTAGTAAACAAATACCAATATAGTGCTCTAATCTGCCACATCATGTTCTCCACTGTTATCTTTTTGTAGAAAGACTAGATGAAATTTGTTGCACAGCAATTGATTACATATGCATTCTTTACATGGCTGTATTTCTGTGGATTGATACAATTAAGTAGCATTTTTCTAATTTTTGCTTTTTCGTTACAGATTACTTAATTTAATTTTAACGCAGAATCAGATGCCTCTTTGAATTTGTGAATTAAATTGGAACCCCACCCCCCATATCAACCTTATTGACTGGAAATGTGATATAGAATTATCTCTCTTTTCTTTTTTTTGGCCTCCCAGTACCAGGGATGTTGAAGAGTCCTTGGTCTCAAGTCACGAGTTGAGTCACGAGTCTTTGGACCCGAGTCCGAGTCCGAGTCCGAGTCCTTGGTCCAAACTGGTGACTCACGAGTCACGAGTCACTCCCAAAGCTGACTCCACGAGTCCCTATTAAAATCAATGGGTTTTTTCCCCAACAAAATAAGGCTATTTCAGATGTGTGGTTTAAATAAATTCTAGGCACAAGTGTGCCTTTTTATTTCAAAACTCTGCCACTGATTTTGGCAAGAACAGACCAGGCAGACAAACCCAAAATAACCAGGCAGGCAGAGGAGGCAGGGAACCCCAAAGGCAGGCAGGCAGGCAGAGTCCTTTGTCTTGGACAATTCAACTGTTGAACTGGTCAAGAAGAGACCAGGCAGGCAGAGGAGGCTGGGAACCCCAAACAGGCAGGCAGAGGCAGCCAAACCCAAAATGTCTGAAAGGTTGCATTTTAGGGAAATGATTTTAAAAAATAAACTTGCTGTACTTCCTAAAACTTATCCATGTTGCATTTGAGGAACACAATTTTTTCTAAATGTTTGGCCCCCATTCTGGAACGGTGAGGTCTCATCACAATTCCACCCTCACTGAACACCTGCTCCACTGGTGATAACTTGCTGGAACCAGAAACACACTCAGAGCAGCCGCACAGAGTAATCTCAGGTCCTTCTTCTGCCTCTCCCAAGTACGCAACACATCAATCAAAATAAATCTTGACACACTGTTGGGGCTGCACTCCTGGTAGCCATCCATAGTGGCCAAGTAGCGGCGCACCTCGCTTCCACGCGCTCTTCGCCGGCAATCATGCTCCTCTCCACTCCTTCTGGCACAGCCCAGGGATGTTGAAGAGTCCTTGGTCTCGAGTCCTGAGTCGAGTCTCGAGTCCCATTAAAAATATTGGGAGTTGAGTCTGACTTGAGTCAGAGGGGGGACTCAGTCCGACTCACGAGTCGAGTTCCCGAGTCCAAGTCCCCATCCCTGCCCAGTACCCACCAATTTTTACATCACTGACTCCAGGTCTAGCAATATATATTGCATATGTTGCTATTGTGAAGTAACTGGCAATAGCAATGTTTCTATATGGGATTAATAATAATGCAGCCTGTAGCTCATGTGATTTATTTTTATCTATCTACTATTAAGTAAATAAATTATTGGCTGCCATTAGAGCCTTTTTGGCATCTCCTCCTACCATGGGTGCAGAATTAGACTGAACGTTCTTCTTGAGTTTCCAGAGTCCTTGCAATGTCACAAGCATGTCTAGTCATTTATTTCACATCAGAAAAATTAAATTTTCCACATCTCTCCTCACACTAAAAGCTAATCCTGCATACAATTACTGATGTAATATAGCCATTATATGAAAGTGCTTCTAATTCTACACACAACAACAACTTTATTGTATCATAGCAATTTGCCATTATACACGATCAGAACTTAGTTAATAGACCTTCAGAAATTAAATAATTTCCCGTATAACATTAGGTTTTTACAGTATACATTTGTAAAACATTTACAAGGAATTTGGATGTTCTATAGGATATATACTTGTCAACATTAGACAACATGAAACATACCTTTGCAAATGATGACCTTCCCTTCAATGGTTTTATCAATGGAGAAATATATTTAATTCTAAGATCATTATAAATTGAACACTGTAAGAGTATGTGAGTTATATCTTTAACTGATACTGAATTGCAATCACATACCCTTCTTAGGAATCCCTTTAAGATGGCCCACCCAGTCAGCCAAAGGAAAAACATTTAATCTTGCCCGAGTAAAGGCTACCCTCATTTTAATGTTTGGCAAGTCTACCAAATATTTCGGGAGGGATAAATATGATGGGATAAAAGAGGCATAAAAAGTGTTTGACTGACAGACCATAATCCCAGCAATCTGGGATTGCATCTCAGTGTCCTTAAGTCTTTGAATCAGTATCACTTTGGCTCTATCATATCCTTGAGTTAAAAGAAAAGAAGTAGAGAAACCCAGACTCATAACAGCCAATTGCATCTTTTGCTTCCATGAGTTTTGGCCCATCTCTTCTAATAACACTAAAATAAATTCTGACACCCGCTTAAAAATGATTTTTAACCAAAAAAGCAAGGCTAATCTGAGGACTTCAGCCTTTATGGTCATTACACCCAGTTCTGCACGAACCAATTCTAGTTTTGTAGAAACAGGAACTGCCAACAGTCTACGCCAAAAAATATTTTGAGCTCTCTCTAGTGGATTTAAATTGGCCATAGCCCATAGTGGAGCTCCATATAATAATTTTGGCAAAACCCTGGTCTTGTATATTTCTAAAACTGGGCTGGGCCAAATTACCCCCTTTTGTATGATAAAATCGTAATAATCCATTTAATGTTCTTCCAGCTAGCAGGGTGTTTGACTGAACATGTAGGGACCATGCCCCCGTCCACTGGAAAACCACACCAAGATACTTAAAAGAGGGCACTTGCTCCAGTTTGTTCCCATCTAGTGACCAGTTAAGAATTTTCTTGGATTTACCAAATATCATGATTTTTGTGTTTTTTGGTAGTTGATAGAAAGAAGCTCGTTCCTGCAATATAAACTGAATTGGTTCAACAGTCTACACAAGCCCACCTGGGTACATGAAATCAAAATGGCATCATCCGCATAATTCTAATTCTAACTTTTACCCACTTCTGTCTTAGCCTTCTCCCTGGTATGTACATTTTGCATATGGGATATGATTTTGACATTAGATACTTTCATGCGCATGGCCCTTCCCCTCAAATGAATTCTGCACTGGTTCAATGTTGTGAGAGGACTGTGCCATGTCATCGCTCTCCCCACCACAGTACTATCTGCCACTCTAAATGGTCAAAGTAATTACAAAATCCATCACAATGCTTCATTTCAGCAAATAGATGTGTCAGCCTCCAATTGTTGTACATTTTTGCACAAGAAATGGGACCTCCAAGATCAATGTGATGTTAAATGTGTTGCTTGCAGCAACATCAGGAAGGGTTTTAAAAATTAAATCCGAGCGTGAGGGAGCCTGATCCAGATTGGGACTACAGCATGTGGGGAGGGGAGGCTTAACCCTTCTATCCCCCACTGTGATCCTGAAAAAAATCAGCCCACCCCTACACTACAAATGCAAAAAAATAGAATAAAATAAAAATGTTCCTCTTGGCACCAAGGGGAACTTTTTTGACCAATGCAACTTTCAGCAGGTGGGGGATCTTTTTTTCTTTTTTTTTATCATGGTGGGAAAGGAAAGAGAAAATCTCCTCTTTTAGTGTGCTTTGGTCCCAATCCTGATTTAGGGCCCTATGCTTTGTTTTAGATTTTTTTAACCATGAGATCGCTGCAAGCGACACATTTAATATCATATGCAGTTAGGCACTGAGCTACAGCAATGTCTTTTTTATGTAATATTGACCTGGATCTTGGGGTGCTGGTCAACAGAATGGTGCTCCCAATTGCATCACTGTAGCATATCTTCCAGCAAATCAGCCAAAAAGTGATCAAGACAAATTGCATGGAGAAATAAAGGACCACCTTCAACAACAGAAAAGACAAAAATTACATACTGTACACAGAAGCTTACTTCCCCCCCCCCATATTCCTTGACCACCTTACATTGTCCCACTTGCTTGTACGCTATACCCTGATACCTTTTTCACAGTTTTACAGAGTTACATCTAATCTCTTAAAAGTTATATCCATTCTAACAAAACAAAATAATGGATTGTATAAAAAGGAAAGACAATTTAAGGCAAAACCACATCCATTTGCTTGGAAGGGCATATAAATGTTGTATAATTAATTAATTAATTAATTAATTAATAATTGAATGTTGTTTCACAACATCCCTAAATGGGGGTGCATTACTTATTTCATAGCCTTTGCTTTTAGCTTACCAACTTGCCTTCATGCTGTTTGGTACCAATTTTGCAGGACGCATAATAGATAAAAAGCTTGTTGTCTGTCAACTCAATCAACCCAATATTCAAAGTAAAAGACCATCTAAAAATGGTCTTCAATTTGAGTAAATGACGGTTGCATTTTAAACCAAACACTCCCCAAGGTTGTATTTTAAGCATATCTCAATTGCAAATATTCTCATAAAACAAACAGTTCTAGCAAGTAGTTCTGCTTAGGTTTACATATTTAAAAACACACGCACAAAGTTCCAGAGTCTGTTTCATTTTACTGCTCAGCCATAGCTTCATACTGTATTACTCTTCCACCACCCTTCCACCAACAATTACATTCCATTCATCTGGTATTGTTACAGAGCATAAATCAGGATTCACAAATGATCGGTTCATTCATACCCCTTGGGAGGGAGGGATTACATGTAAATAATCCTGTTAATGGTAAGCATTGCCTCTAAGCATTTCACACTGCAATAATTTGGTAAACTGAATTTGAGTAATTAAGAAATGAAATGAAACTAATAAAATGCTTATTTTAATATTTCTTGATCATTATTATTTGTTTGGGAATTAGTGAATATTAAAAAGTCACTCTTGCTTTGTGGAGAAATACACTGCAGCACTTCACTAAATTATTTGCCAGTGTCTCGCTATTGTGTTTCACTCAAAATTATTTCCTTAAAATATTGCAACAGTCAATTTGGTGTGTGCTTGCTCTGGGTTATTAACTCTGTCAACTGTGAAGCCCACTTGGCTGGTTGGCCTTAGTGCAAAGTTGTATTTATATTGCATTTGCATAGTGATTGGCAACAAATCAAAACCATCCCCACTGTGCCCACTCAGTCTTCAAAGTACTACTCCCATAAATGCTTGATAAGCTACATATCTTAGAGACCATCATCTTCTTTATTTATTTGATATTTGACCTTATTTATTTGATAAATGTATTTATTTATTTATCAAAACGTTTATATTCCACTATCTGGTCAAGTCTTGCAAGTCAGCTTATAATACAGAATTTAAAAGAAATGAATTTTAAAATATTAAGAATATTTTTTGTCCAAGAAAATTTAGAAAGAAAATTTATAGGATCAGTAAATAAAATTAATTCAGGCCAAAAGCTTGCTTTAAAAGCTATGTTTTAGATCAGACTTCCCCAACCTGGTGCCCTCCAAATGTGATGGAGGGCATAATTCGAATAATTCTCAGTCAACATGGCCAGTGGCTGGCTGGGGTTTAAGGGAGTTGCAGTCCCACAGATCTGGAGGGTGCCAGGTTGGAGAAGGTTGCTTTAGATGCTCACCACATGGTAGCCAAATAGGCCTTCCTGGGGAGGGTGTTCCACTGTCTAGGCCAGGGTTTCCCAACCTGGTGCCCTCAGATGTGTTGAACTCTGGGCAGAATCTAACAGGGTGCGTACAGCTCCGCTGATTCTCTTATGCCCCACCAATTCCTGTTTTCAAGTGGTGCCCACTGCTTGCAGAATGAAGAGTTAGCACTTCCAGGGCAACTGGAAACAAGCGAAAATGCTCATTTCTGGAACGAGTCAGGTCGGTGGAGCGCGAGAAGTAAGTGTTTCTGCTCCTTTCAGGGCTTCCTCTGGGAAGTGCTAAATCTCTGTTGCACAAGCTGTGGGTCCCACTCACGCAGCAGAATCACCACTTGCGCAACAGAATCTGTGGGGCACAAGAGAATTGGCTCTGTAAGTGCCCTGTTGGATTCCACCCTATAACTCCCATCATCACCAAACATCATGGGGAACCTATGTGTGATGTGAGCTGTAGTCCAACACATATAGAGGGCACCAGGTTGAAGAAGGCTCATCTAGTGCTATGGTTACATGGCCCTGCCTTCCATCTCCACCTGAGTTTCATATGGCAGGAGGAGGGATAGACCATCTATGCTTTGTTGAACTGAGTGCCAGAGAAGACTCATATGGAAGGAGGCAGTCATTAAAATATACTGGACCCAAACTGTTTGAGCATGCAAGGTTAAGAACAGCACTTTAAACTGAGTCTGGAAGCAAATTGATGACTATTGCAACTGAAGCAGCAGTGGGCTGATGTGATCAAAGTGCCTCTTACCACACAACAGGCTGACTGTTTCTGAACTAGTTGAAATTTCCCAGCATTTTTTTCGAAGGTAGCCCCACATAGAACACATAGCAATAATCAAATGTGGAAGTAAAAAGGGCATGAATGTCCATGGCCAGGTCTGACTCTCTGTCTTGCCTGGATTAACTTTCAGTATTTTTGCCTACATCCAGTCTGTCACTGACCCTAGGCACTGGTTCACAACCTTCCTCAACTGTTTGGGAGCAGATGAACTTGAGAGTCAGAACTGATTGTCATAAGCTTACTGATTACATTTCAGCTCAAATCTCCAGACAATCTGACCTACCCATTTCATTTAGATGGTTAAAAGGCATGAAAGGTAAGATGGAATCCTCTGGCACCCTAAAGGTCAAAGCGGATGGAACACTAATCCTCCACAGCACCATCTTCTAGAACAGTGTTCTCCAACCTTGGGTCCCCAGATGTTTTTGGCCTACAACTCCCAGCATGCCCCAGCCAGCTATGCTGGGGCATGCTGGGAGTTGTAGGCCAAAAACATCTGGGGACCCAAGGTTGGAGAACACTGTTCTAGAACCACCTAGCCCTGAGAGACAATCCCAAAGCATACTGTAGCTGCTGGTATTGGAAGCCACTGAGAGATCCAGAAGAATTAACAGGCTGTACTCCTCCATCCATGAAGGTGGTTTCAGTCCCAAATTCATATCCCATCATGATATCTGTAATACACAAAGATTCCTCGTGCCCTTTGTTCATTATGTACAAGCAGAATGGGCAGGCAGAGAGGTGTTCCTGGGGTCTGCTCCTTGGCTATGAGCGCATGATCTGTGTGGAGAGAGGACACAGAGATTGCCCACACACACACACACCTCATGATTCAGGACTGGGAAAAGAAAGTAGTACACACAGTTGACAAGGGCTGGTAATGGCCTCTAGCAGTATACACTTAGTTAATTTTAGGTTCTTACTGGCAGGGAGGAGGCTCTGGATTTAATAGTCTTATTGGTAGGGTCTTTAGTATATTACTTCACCTACATCAAATGGCTCTTTCCCCACCCCTCTTTAGATGGTTATGTGTATTACTTCACCGGTTTACCAAACCTGCTGCATTTGGGTCCCCTCCTGCTCATTCTACTGAGTGGCGCCCTGGGCTTTTTCCCCAAAGTGCCGTCCTGATTGCTTCACTGGGCTCTAGCTTAGATAACTTTAAATTCATGGAGGACAATACATATATCAATAGATGCCAGCTATGATTTCTAAATGGAATCTCCCTGCTCCGAGGCAATATACCTCAGATTACCAGATGTTGGAACAAGCCTGAGGGGAAGATTGTCTCCAGCTGCACCCTGCTATGTCACACTTTACGATTTAGTTTCCAGATTCAGGCCTTAAGCAGCTACTGCATGGTTACTGATAATCTGTTTTTATCTGCAGCAGTGTTGATGAAGATGAAGAAAAATGTTCAGTGGTGGTGATGAAGGGCTGCAAGTACTTTGGCAAGGAGACGCCTGGTCTATGCATGCAGAAGAATGAGGTGGTAGAATCCTGAGGTGATAGAATTCTGACTCTGAGGTGGCAAGGTGGGCCGGACCACTTCAGACTTCAGGACTGTGTGTCACATTTTTGAATATTCCCCCACATCATGAGAAGATGATGATGACACTGGGGAGGAAGGTTCTGTGCTCAGCCTTCTCCCTGCTATGCTTGTTTCTCCCTGGTATGCTTACAAGGAGTGCTTTTACATAGGAAGGATTCAGGAAATATGATCCACACCTGCACTCTGAAGTGGTACAATCCTCAGGACTTTACCACCTAATTTCCACCTCAAGACTCCGAATCCTCTTCCTATGATGTCATTGTATTTCATCCTGGATTTCCCCCTATTACTAGACTTTATTCCCCTCTGAATAGATGTTACCAACACAAATTTCAAGAGGAAGTGTTGCCAGGTATAGGACTGGTATCCTCCTAGGACTAATGCTCAGTGGTCGAGCACATGTTTTGCACGCAGAAGGTCCAGGGTTCAATCCTGAAAGCCACTTCCAGTCAGAGCAGACAATAGTGGACTAGATGGAAAAATAGTCTGATCTGATATACAGCGGCTTCCTATGGATATGAAAGATGGTGCTGGCATGAGGATGAGGCATGGAGTGTTAGCATGGTTCTGAAGTGAAAAGAGTGGGCTAATGCCCATTCTTGATGGGACTGTCAACTTCAACATCACTAGTTGATGCTAAATTCAGCATCATGATGCTGTTTTAGTAAGTAATTTATATTCAAAACATTGGGAAACAATTAACAAATAATACAGTAATACCTTGGATTGGAAGTAACTTGGTCTGAGAGCGTTTTGCAAGACAAGCAATTTTTTTTAATATAAATTTTGACTTGATAAACAAGCGACGTCTTGCAATACGTAGGGATGTAACTGCTCGCCTCGAGCGGGCGTAGCGGGCCGAAATCGGCCCCGCTCATGCCCGCCAGAGACTCGCTTTGATATAAGAGTGTTTTGGATTACAAGCACGGTTCTGGAACGAATTATGCCTGCAATCCAAGGTATTACTGTATGTTGTATTTACAATTTTATTTTATTTTTAATGCTCAAATCCACACAAACAAGAGCAGACAATCTAAGCCAGAAAATAATACTTAGCACAGGGGTAAGCAATCGTTTTGCACCTGTGGGCACATTTGACCATTTGATAAACTGTCCTTGGCACCATCGCAAAATGGCTGCCATGGGAGGCATGGCTAGTCTCAAAGGGCAAGTAACCTGCCCAAAAGACTGCATAAAGGTGGGGACTGAGCCCCAACACACTAAACAACTCAATTAAACCCACAGCTGGTAAAAAAAATGTGTTAATCTTTTTTTTCTTTTTCTTTTTTTAGTGGGAGGTTAAGGCACTTGGGGAGACAGAAAAGGTGTTTGGGGTGCACTGGTGCCTGCAGGCACCACATTGCCTACCCCTGAATTGGCAGTTACAGTAATACCTTGGATTACAAGTAACTTGGTTTGAGAGCGTTTTGCAAGACAAGCAAATTTTTTAATATCTATTTAATTTTTTTTGACTTGATATACAAGCGACGTCTTGCAATACAAGTACTGTAGTACGGCTTAAATTAAAAATCTCTGTACAAATTTTTTTGGGGGGATTTCGTTTTGATATAAGAGTGTTTTGGATTACAAGCACGTTTCCGGAACGAATTATGCTCTCAATCCAAGGCATGACTGTATATGAGAATAACAAAGAGTCTTGTGGCACTTTAAAGACTAACAAATGTATTCTGGCATAATCATTTATTTATTTATTTATTTATTTAATACATTTTTATACTGCCCAACAGCCGAAGCTCTCTTCATGAACTATAGCCCACTTCATCAGATGCATGGGGTATTATGGAGAGTTCCAGGTTTATATACTGTACAAATTGTGATGTTGGGGTTGGGGGAGAATTGTAAACAGTGAGGTCAGAAGGAAATTAAATGCAGAAAGTACTGATAGTGACTATCACATTAACAGTGGTCATTCATAGTGCAGTTGTTGCTGATAACACAAACATCTTGACTAGTGGTGGGCGGCCCGCCAGGGACTTGACTTGCCTCCAGCTTGGCTGCCGCTGCTGCTGCGCCTGCCGAGCCGAGCCAAAAGTGAATGTGTACCGAGCTACTTGGCGAGCTTCCGGGTTCCCAGCGGGCTGCTTTTTACGCAGAAAATTGTGTTAAAAGCAATTTGCGTAACTTGCGCAAATCGCAGCCATTTTTGGAGTATCTCACGGCATTTTCTACATAAAAAGTGGCCTGCCAGGAATCCAGAAGTCGCTTCCCCGGCTCAGCTCGGGAGAACGCGAGTTGAGCCGGGGAAACAGGTAGGCGGGACGGAGTTCGGGGGGGGGGTCCGAACCTGGCGATTTCACCGGACTTCCCCCAAACAAAATCCTCACACATCCCTAAGACAATTAACACATGTTGTGTGATAAAGAATCCTTTATCCTGATTCAAGCCTGTGGCGAAAGAATTAAACCTATTGATGAATTCTAATGCTGTAATCTCCCTTTAAAGTGTCTTTGTGCCACAGTCTCCTCTTTAAGGTCAGTAACAGAGTGTCCTGGGTAGGCTGAAGTGTTCTGCCATTTGTTTTTGTATACTGCCATTTCTGATGTCAGATTTGTGTCATTTATTCTTTTCTGTAGAGACTAGCCTGTTTCCTCTACGTAATACAGAACAGAAGGGCATTGCTGACAGAAGATGGCATATATCACATTGGAAGATGAGCAAGTGAATGAACCCCTAATGTTGTGGGTGACATAATTAGGTCCTGTAATAGTATTTCCAGAATAGATATGGGAATATCTGTTTGTTGTAGGGTCTGCTCCCTGTGTGTGTATCCTTGTTATATGGCTTGCTGTTGCTAGTGAGTAGCAGTTTTAGGTTTGGGGGGCTGTCTGTAAGCAAGTGCATGCCTACAACCCTTCTAAGATGGAAGTATCATTGTCCAGAATGGGCTGTAGCTCATTCATGATAAGTTTGAGTGGTTTTAGCTGGGAACTGTAGGTGACAACAAGTGGTGTTCTGTTGCTTTCTCTTCTGGGTACCAGTCTGGCCTTGTCAATCTGCTTTCTCACTCTCATTGTGTGGGTACTGTTCTTTGAGGAATACCTGATTTCAATTTTTAAGTTGTGAATCTCTCTCCGACAAATTTCAAAAGATATGGTTGTATCATATGGCTTGTCTGTAGATATTGGATCTTGTGGTGTGCTCTTGGTGGAAGCTGAAATAATTGTGGTTAAGTACGAAGTGGCAGAATTTGGTGGCCAGAAATGCTATAGCACCTTCAGTGATGATATTTTTGATAGTTTGTAGTCCATCTTTGTGGAGGATGTTGGTGGAGAGGTTCTCAATATCCATGGTAGCTAGGATGGTGTTTTCTGGGAGATTGTAAATGGATTGTAGTTTCCTCATGAAGTGGGTGGTAATCCATATGTAACTTGGAGTGCTGATGGATGAGAATGGAATCCATGTAGATTTTGGTTTGCACATGAGTGAGAAAATACTTCATCAGATTATGTTCTTTTTGGTATCCCTCAGTGGGAACACTTCAGATACATTATATTGTTATAATCCTTACAACAACCCTGAAAGGCAGGTCAGTATTATCCTCAAATTGCAGATGGGGGCTGAGACTGAGTGAGTGTTGTAAGTAACTTGCTTCCTAGGAAGTTTTGGCAAAGGCATGATCAAAGTGGGGGACTTCCTGATTTGTAACAGGCTGCAATCCTACGCATGCTTACCTGGGAGTAAGTTCCATTGAACAGAGTGGAACCTACTTCTGAGTAAAACATGCATAGAATTATGCTGCAAATCTAATTGCCTCTATGC